>JACXGJ010006840.1:0-10000 GCA_016801105.1 Esox niger
ATCTAGTACTGCTGTATTACATAACAGGTTCATGATTAAACCTAGTACTGCTTTATTACAGACCAAGTTCATGATTAAACCTAGTACTGCTTTATTACAGACCAGGTTCATGATTAAACCTAGTACTGCTTTATTACAGACCAGGTTCATGATTAAACCTAGTACTGCTTTATTACAGACCAGGTTCATGATTAAACCTAGTACTGCTTTATTACAGACCAGGTTCATGATTAAACCTAGTACTGTCATATAAAATGTTTGTGTAATGCAAGAATGACCCCAGGTTCCTGAAACACAAATTCAACTCAACTACATTAAGAGTCTTTCTCTAGCCTTCTGGTCAAACCTCTCCGGTCTAATAGTGTTAACATGCACTAGCAGTGACTTGAACAGTCACAGTTATAGAATCATGTCAGTGCACTGACCTGACTGTGACTGTTTGGGGTTATAGTCATCCATTCAGTCAGGATAAGGAAGCAAAGTGAAAACACGTTCATTTACTCAGTTCTGGAAAATGAAGTAACTCCAGTGACCTCGCTGCAAGGCTGTCCTCTTAAAAGTGAACTACTTTGACCAGAGAAATATAGGCCCTATGCACAATATAAGATGCACTTATAGGCCCTATGCACTATATTGCCTATTCAGTCATCCAGAGTAATTGGGTTGCATCTGATCCTGATTCAGTGCATGTTGTTCTGGTCTTTCACAGAAAGATGTGGTCGTTTTGAAACCAAGGTATTATTCAGTTCAGCTTACAGGTCTACTCCCTCTACTCCATGCATTTGGTAATGACAGGGAGTGACAAGGATTGGAATGTACTGAGAGACTAGTAATCTAGCAAGTGGTTTTGGGTGGTTTCGTATAAAAGCCATTTGGTTAAGTTTCTGTTTATTTTTTTTACATTCTTTTTTTTAAAGGCACTCATCAAGTTAAATATGCCATTTCAGTGAAGGACATACACCCCCAAAAAATGACTGCTGCCTAAAAATAACGGTTGCAGAGCTGGACACGCTTTAGTCTACTAGTTAATTAGTTTCATCTCAATGAAACTGCACCAGATGCTTTATGTCCTCTTTGCAGTAGCATGAATGAATGATCTGTCTATCAGTAAACAGGGAGGGGTGACCTGTGATAATTCCCAGTCGTGGAGAGAATACTGTTTGCTAGGCAGGGGGAACGAGTAGATGTCAGCTGCGCTGTACTCTGACAAGCAGACAGTTCTTCAGTATTAGAAGACCAGCACGTTACCATTGTCAGTACAGAAAATATTATTAATTCATTTTATTATGATTTGTTGTAGTATATACGAAATCGTCTTATCAAGAACATAAAAAAATATAATAAATGTATACAATAGTCTACAGGTCAACAGTTTCCTTTACTCGGCCTAGCCTGCTCAGTGAAACGCAATAAAAGCAGACCATCACTGGTGTTGTGATAAACAAGACAATTCTAACAAACCTACGTGCACAGTTCGTGCACAGCTATAAGAAAAACCTTCCGCACATTACTGGTAACAATTCCTGGCAGTGACATGAACTGATTTGTAACTTTATTCTACCGTCTTGTGCTCTATACATGCTGGTTCTCTTTTTTAGGAACATGTAAAATCACATATATTGGCAAAAAGAATTACAAAACTTACCAGCAAGAATCGCCTTTCCTGGATGAGTTAATATCGCTTTTCCTCCTGGTGCCGCCGCCGCCAGACACCGTGGTCTCTGAAAAGGGCTGATGAATTTACTGTTTCCTTCCATTGTCAAAAAAGTATAAAACAAATATTGGTTTACTAATAAATGTAAGTCTATGGAAGTGTTTTTGTCCCTTAAAACTTATTTATAGTAATGATAACGTTCAACATGGACAACAATGACTGATCAATGTCGCTATGGTGATGTCTGACAAGTGATGCTGTGTGTAGGCTATAGCCTGCCCCAAACCTCCACTGTTTGTGGAGTGTATGGTATTCCACATGCTCAGTAGATAGCCATTCGAAGAAATAAAGCCTGTACGTATCTTGTAGCGGAGTGAGGTGAGACCGGCAGTTTTGTTCCAGACCGGGAGAAGGGCGGGGTTGCCTCTCTCTTGCTTTTTACTCGCGTCACATCCTTCGAATCGTGAAACTCGCAAAAAGGTGGAGCGCTAGATTAGCATAACCTAGTTCAGACAAACAAATAGACATGCAAATTAAAGTATCAGTCCCAGTAGTGCGCGTATTGTTATTCCTACTCGCATGCATCCCAGCTGAGAGGCAGAGGGGGAGAGAGTGAGAAAGAGAGCGCGAGAGCCATGTCCAAGGCTGTACAAAGGCGCTTTGGACCCAAAACACTATCAATAAAGTGTTGTCCCACCAGTCCAGCCTCCATTCCGTATAGCATACAGTACATCCGACTTACGAATACAAACAGTTTCACTTCCTTGCCTTATCTAAGGATTTTCCTTTTATGCGGTTTTCATTTTCGTTTTAATGTACGCTTAGCGTAATTATAGTGAGAATCTGACTCTTAAAAGTTAACTTTTATTCAAAAATATTGTTGTGTTTTAGAGTTAATTCATTAAAAATCTCTGTACAATATCACAATTATAAATCGAAAACATGTATTTATCAGAAATATCTGATGTGCCTAAGTGTTCAAACTTTATTCAGAAGTTGGTGGATTGTCTTCGGCGGCAATCACAGCTTCTAGTCTTGTGTATATTTTTCCAAATTTGCACACCTGGATTTGTGCAGTTTCTCCCCTTTAGCCTTGTAGATCTACTCAATCTGTTAGATTGAATGATGATTGTGACGGACTGTGATCTTCACATCTCTCCAGAGATGTTCAATGGGTTTAAAGTCCAGGCTTTAGCAGGGCTACTTAAGACACTCCACGTTTTGACTCTGTGCTTTGGGTTGTTGTCGTACTGATGATGGGTCTTCACGCCAGCCTGGTCAGGACCTCTCTGTAGTTAGCTTTTTTTATCCTTTCCTAAATCCTGACCAGTCTCTCTTTCTCTGCAGCTGAGAAGCATCCCCATAGCATGATGCTCCCAAACTTCTGGTTTCCACCAAACAGTGCTAATTTTATTTTGGTCTCAGACCAAATAAGCTTCAGACTAGAGGAACAGTCTTGGTGTTTATACTTATTCTATTTCAGATTGATGGAAACCATTGATACATATACCCAGCCAGAAACCCCAAAGAACAAGCAAGAAGAGTTAATGCTCAGTGGCTAGGAAAAACTCCCATGTAAGGTACAAACTCACAAGGAAACCTAGAAAGGAATCAGATTCTGAGATAAGAGTACATGACCTTTTGGCCACTAAATGTTTTTACATGATCAGAAGATAAGCAGGTCAATAAATGAGTCCTTAAAAAGAATCCAGGTGAGCGGCATAACCAGGCAGACAAGAACAGGGACAATGAAGTGGGGTGTGGGCAGTGGCAGCAGGGACCATCAGGCTGCAACTGAATCTGTAACAGAACCAGAGGACAGCAACAGCTAAGAGTCATTTGGACCAGTCAGTCCTGAGGCATGGTCCAAGGACTCAAGTCCTCCTGAAGTTTAACAGGACAGCAGGTAAGTTAGAAGTATTCCTATTATTCAAAAGGACACATGAGCATACTTTACCAACTGAATCTTGACCCCATCACAACTAATTCCATGTAACACTAGGGACTTAAATTCTGTCAGTAAAATGTACTTTACAAAGCCCTCTTTACAGTTATCACAAACTGTATATACAGATAGCCAGCCCAAAACCCAAAAGAGCTATCAACAACAAGAGTTGAGAAATTTCCTAGCGCCCAAACAAACCTTTGCAGACATTGGGCTGGGTGGATATTGAGACAATATTTCCCCATCTTGAGGGTGGCATCATAACGAGAAGGTCCGGGTTTGGGCTAGAGGACATTCCTCCCAGTGAACACGTAACCTCAGATTATAGCAGTGTTAAAACTAGGGACTGAGACAGGGGACTGGACACACTCTGCTACTTCCAAGGGGTACAGGGAGTGTAATAGCTATGATCAAGACAGGCCATAACCGACTCAGCCTAGTTCCCCATTACAATAATATAGTAGCGTAATATGGGAAGAAACAGAGGGGTCCAGATACATTGCGGCCCTGTCCAAAGGTAACAGGTGTCCTGAGGGTGGCGTAAGTTGTAAGTTTGGGCTAAAGGAGAATCCTCCCAGTAGAACCCCCAGTCTAAAATTAATCATTGATCATTTCAAGGGGTTTAATATTTCCAGAAGGTTCTGTAGTTGAGGCTAAAGCAGAAGTGTCAACTGAAAATAATAGGCTTCATTAAGCCTACCTAAAACTTTATTTAGTTAGAACTTAAGTTAGAACTCTCAATATTGGTTGGTTCCTATGATCAAACAAAAAAACTCCCAAGACTGAGGAACAGATGTTAGGTGGCACCAGGTCAGATGGGACTGTTCATCAGCCCACAACTTCATAGCACACAAGCATCATTAAAGTTGTATACCCACAATTACAATAAGTATAGCTGTGCTTAATGGGGCTTTTATTGCATATTTCTCATTCTGAGTACAAAACAGTACTTTTGATTACCATGCTTCAAGATTCTGTACTTAGACTATATTTTTTATATTGGTTGATAGAACCCCCAATTAGCATTTCTGAACGAATTCAAAGCAAGTGAATGGATCCTCCCATTTAATGAATGCAATTTAATGATTAAATAGTTACAGTAGGTGTTTAATGATTTGAACAAATACTGTAAATCCAAGTTCCCTCTATTGAGTTACTACTAGGAGCATAGTAAAACGATCACAGCCAGATGTGTGTGTAAACTTTATTGTTTTTCAGAGAGCATGACTTGTGCAGATTGAGAAGTGCTCCTAAACAATTTGGATCCAGTTTTTTCCTATGACGTTTTTCAGTGGTACAGCTACGGGTCCATTGGTCAACCAGTGATAAACCATCCAGATTTACACAAAGCACTGGCATTTGCTACTTTTACTGGAAGAAAACCCCCATATTGACGGGTTGCTGCAAGCAATCATGCTACAGTATTTCCTTTTATTTGTGTAGTCCGCTCTTTTTTTATTTTGTAATTTTCTATGCAAAAAAACTACTATAATGAATACGCTCAAGACTACAACAATACACAATTGATGGTATTCCAAAATATGGGACTTTGATTAATTCTCACAACATATTTTAAATTATACACTGTTTATTCAGTACATGAAATGATAACTCTGAACCACTGTAACAGGGACATAGGAGTTATATTCCCCTATTGCGTTGGTATTCATTGTGTAATATTGGAATTTTCTTCACTGTTCTGTTAGTTGTCAGTGGTGAGACAGTAAAGGTTTAGTTTTGAACACAACATAAGTAATACTTGATATAAGTGTAACATGGCAATTGTGCTCCTGGTTGCATTGTTACAGCATTATGATTGACAGCACATGCACAGACATCAGCATATCGCAGTTATGTTTCACATCATCATCTACACCAACCAGAGCTGTGGGATCCTGTACCACACATCACAGTGTAAAGTGGAGAGACCCAAATGTCCATCTTGACCTGGTAATGGTCAGACAATATGACTAGCGGAAGAACAGAGCAAATCTTTCTGGTCTTGATGTTTTAAGATAACCTCCGTACGTTAAGTACACCATAACTCCAGTAAGTAGTATCACTAGTCCATATAGTCCTGTAGTGTTGTATCTCCAAAACATGGTACCTGCTTAGATGGGTAAACAAAAAAATATTGCACAGGTAGTTCCCCCCAAAAAAACAAGACAGTCGTGAAGCAAACGTGAACAATGACCCATATCTTACTCCTCCTGAATACTAGCAGTGCTTAGGGGAGGATGAGGAACCCTTGGACCTGCCCCCTTCTGAATACTAGCAGTGCTTAGGGGAGGAGGAGGGACCCTTGGCCCTGCCCCCTTCTGAATACTAGCAGTGCTTAGGGGAGGAGGGACCCTTGGCCCCGCCCCTTCCCCGGCTGCTCAGTGACAACGTCTCTGTACCCTCACTGCTGTTACCTCTATAAAAAAGAATGAGTTCAAAAAAGCTGCTCTATGGTTGATACACTATATCTAAAGAGAGCAACAGAACGCCTGGACAGTGGTGTACTCTACATTAGCTGTCATGTGTTATTATGCCTTTCCTCTAGGAGCTAAGAGCTGTGGTGTCTCGTCATGCTGTGCAGTGAAGGCGGCTGCTCAGTCCAGCCTTGCAGTAATCCATTGCGGAGGGAGGGGGAGAGGGAGAGGTAGCAGGACAAGGAGTGGGAGAAGGACATGGAGGAGCTCTTCTCGGTTGAGGGTGTGGGGGGGGCGTATCTGTATCCCAGTGCAAGCTGAGTGTGGTTGACATTAGGGCCTGAGGTTGGGTGGGGGGGTGTTTAGAGCTACAGGAGGAATGTGGGGTTATCACTGACACCTTCTAGGAGATCTATTTGACATGGTGTACATGTGGTAGGTGATCTGGAAGGGTTCGACGTGGTCTACATGTTGTGGGAGGCGGGGTCTCCATTGGTGGGAGGTGGTCTACATGCTGTAGCCGTAGGGGGGCCTGGGTGGGGTCGACATGTCGTGGTGGGAGGGGTTTCCGTTGGGTGGAGGTGGTCTACATGCTGTAGCCGTAGGGGGTCTGCGTGGGGTAGACTGGGGCAGTGTATGCATAGCCTGCTGGATACCCTGGCTGGGAAGCCACCGGAGCAGCACCTGCAGTCAACATCAGCTGCTGACCTGCACACACACACACACACACACACACACACACACACACACACACACACACACACACACACACACACACACACACACACACACACACACACACACAAATCAATAACCCAAGGCTGGCTTACTAGCACTGCATTCACTGCTCTTACTCATCGGATTTCCCCATAATCAGAATTCATTTAAGAGGCATGTTCTCTCATCAAAAGCACCATAATCAAAAACAATCTGCCTGTCATTATCTAGCTGCTTAAATTCTAAAAGATTTGCCCATTTTCAGTTTGTGTGATTAAAAGAGCAATGTATACGGCAGAGAATCCAAGCTTGGGTATAAAACCAAAGCTAAGACGTTTCCCTCGTCCTTTCCGGCTTGGGAGGGGACGAGGGATACATCCAGGAAGAAGAGCTTTCACATGTTGAAAGTATCTTTGAAGTATTGCATTTAAGTCATCTTCTACTCACACTAACCCAAAGAGACTTACAGTTGTGCAGAGTGCAAACATTTTCTTATTTTTTCATGCTGGTCCCCCAATGGAGTCAAATCAACTATCCTGGCAGCTCCACTCTCTTCTAACTGAACCACATGGGGAAACCAGTGTGATGGCTATTGTTCCTTTAACTAAGACTATCAATAGGTTACATGGAACCAGGGAAAAGGGACAGGAGCAAGTTTGGGATTTTAAATATCACAGATATTACCAAACATACCAAAAACTATGGGTGGGGCTTCTGTGACTTCTTCCTCAGTCTTCCGTTGACTTTCTGACTCCTCCAGTTTGTCCACCTGAGAACAGATATCAAACAGAGGTCAGTGAGAATGGGTGGGCAAACAATAATAAACCTGTATCATATTCCAACAACAATATTCCAGAGGGAAATATTGGTGACTAACTTATGTCATGAAGAAAACTATACCCACAATACAATATGCTTTAGACTTATATCAATCTAGTATCTATTTCTACAGTGAGGATGCCTTAGAGAAGATGACATGGGACATTAGTTAGAAACTACCTTTACTTAATGGTGAGGGAGTGTCTTTAAACTACACTAAAAGCAATGCTTGTGTACATTTATGAGGATCTCCTTGAGTATTTAATGGGGAAGTTTTGTCCATGCCAAGATGCTGACACCACTTTTATTCAAACTTAGAAAATGCAAACATCCCAGTCCAGCAGCAAAACAAAAAAAAAGGTTATCACAACATTACATGCTCCTGTTACTTTAATCTCATTTAATCACATCTAGAGATATGCATGCATCTTTTTTTAAGTTATGCAAGTGCTAAAGTGTTAAGGTCATTTTGTTTGTAAATGTTTCATGTTTCTAGCATATCTAAGCAGTCAATGCATCTCAAAGCCTGAATTCAACTAATTAGTTAAGGCTTGTGATGTATAAGAGAAACAACTGATATAACTCGATCTTTCCAAAAGTTATTCCACAAATGGTCATTTCTAAATTGATCTGAGTAATAATATCAGTCTGTGGAGATGTGAGTGAAAAAAATGGAATAATAAATGTCATACCTCCAAAATAAAGCAGCCATGTAAAAGATGTCTCCACTGATGATTAAATCAATGAACCACTTTTGAAATGCTAATGAATAAGTTGCGTTCCCAACACTAGCCTATTCCCTATGCAGTGTACTAGTCTAATTGTTCTGATCCAAAAACCACACTATAAGAGTGGGTTCACTGCCAGGTGATTTCTGTCCTCTGCTGATGTATTGTTCGTGGCTGCTTCCCACCATCTGGTCACTTTTACTGTTCCTATCTGTGAAAGCTAAATGACAACACTCTTACATGCACTGTGTGAAGTAACTGGTATTCATTCGGCCAAACACAAAAATGTCACTGCGACGTAGTGGATTACAGTCCAGCCCCTTGTATCATGTAGCTTTGGTATCATGCTTCTAGTACTTCTAAGAATCCCTCTTCCTTGGTCCGTTCCTGTGTGTTATTGTCAACCAGGAGCAAGCAGGGTGGGGTTAGACAGAGACACAGTAGGGCCTCAGGTGGCCAACCCTGGTCCTATTGGCTTTCTGTGTGCTGGCTTTGGAATCAGCTCTAAACTTGCATGTTTTATTTAGTGTTCAACCAAGAAATCTGAATCAGGTAGGTCCATGCTGGATTGAAACAGAACCCTGCATGCTGTGTAGCTCTCCAGGACCAGGACTGGCCAGTCCGCCGCTAAGCATTCTGTCTACAGTAAGTCAACGTTCCTACATCAGAACCCTAAGGCCTATGTTAGAACAGACTCAACAAGGCAGAGAGAAAAAGGGAGCCAGAGACCGTCACCTTCTCCGCAACCTCATCAACCTGGAAGAGAACCCACATGGTGACCTCACATGTATTAGGGTCATAGGACACAGGAAGTGGTGTCATTAACAACGATTGTTCTAGAGGAATGTCAGTCTCCCCAACACAACGAGCGGCTAATCGTTTAATAAGAAACACAAAGCCAAAATAACAAAGAATCAAGTTGGATCATTGTAAAATGTTGTTATTCAAAAGATCTTTCTAGCAGGGTTAGAGAAAAACCTTCCGCAACTTTCTTCTTCATTTATGTTCCCACAAATATTTCTTCATCTCTCGACCCTGTCAGTTTTTACATACAGAAAGAATATAAAGGACAATTGTCTATCCATCTCTGTCACAAAAGAGAAAAGAATCTGGGGAGAATAGGCCTTTCGCATCAGCAGGAAACCATCCATTATTTAGCACACAACATTCTCACCCATTGAGATCAACATTTGACAAAACTCCCAAATGGCACCCCATTTTGTATGATAGTGCACTCATTCTGACTCCGAGCCATTGGGGAATGTTACGCTGTCTGAAGGCCAGTCTGTGCTTGCTGTGTATGGGCCAAGACTTACTTTAGTGAGGTACTCCCTCATGACCTGGATGAAGTACGGCATGGCAAAGTCCATGATGTTGTGCCTCCAGGCCAGCTCTAGCACCACGTCAGGGTGCAGCAGGTCGTAGGAGGCGAACAGACAAGCAGCGAAGCACTCCTTCCTGCCCTCCTCCAGGAACCACTGCAGCAGGGACTCTGCCAGCTCGGCATCTTTAGACTCGGCAGCATACAGCATGGCGTCCTGAAACAGTAAAACACGGCCTCACAGACCTCATCGGGAGACGGGCTGACAGGGTGGATGTATTGATTCAACCATGATGGCACACTTGTCAGGGCTGTCTGACACCAAAACCAGAAATCTCCGGGTTGACCATTAGTCAACTGTTCATTTGGCCAATCAGTACATATGAAAAATATTTCCCTACA
>JACXGJ010006840.1:15000-32771 GCA_016801105.1 Esox niger
CCTCTCACTACCAGGATAAGGTTCTTAATAACGTCTTCAGAACAGTCCACGTCCAGCAGTCCTCCGATCACCACAGGCAAACGACTGGGGTTCACCTACACACAGCACACGTCAAGGACAGCAGCATTCATCTAGATTAAGTGTTCCTGGTAATACCAACGGGTGGATACACTCACATGCTACCTTTGTCACCTTCTACGACCCCACTGCCAGGCGAATGCCTCTCACCTTCTGAACGTAGATCTCAATGTACTTCTGTAGTGTGTTGCGGTACAGATACAAGACCAGGTCATGGACAAAGTCAAAGCGGTCGCACACAATGATCAGAGGCAGCTGGTCAGTCAGTTTAGCTTCCTGATGGGAGAATCAGAAACAATGCAGAACATCAAGAGCTACACTTTTAGGATTCTGTTGCATTTGAATAAGAAACCCCAAAACATTGGTGAGACTAGTTCTCACAGGTTTACAACTAAAAAGTGGAGAACTTGGGTTGTGGCCAGCAAGACTAGACACAGTTTTTAAGGTTCATGAAATATCACTGTTCCTGGTACCTTGAGGAAGTTCTTGACTCGGTCTGGGTCGTAACAGTTGCTCTCTCTGCAGATGCGCTCCACCTCCTTAATCTGTCCTGTCTTGCAGGCTGCCTGGATGTATTTAAAATGGACATCAGGGTCCTGGCTGAAGTTTACGATGGAGCCAAGGAAGTAAAACAGACCTGGGAGAGGAAGAACATATTTGAAAATGTCACCATGAATGCCACATTACCTTTACTTGTAGGGTTTAAAGTAGGTTGTGACATGGAAAGGTCATGGAAGAGTCATGGAAGAGAGGCAGGTAACCTAGATGTGTGTCTCTGGCACTGACAACCAGAACAGTCACATTATTTCATAAATCCCTTTTCACATCAACATTTGTCATCAAAAAGTGTTTTTGCAGATTCTCAGCCTGAAACCCAAAAGAGCAAGCAACAACAAGTACTGATCAACAGGCCACAAGTTGACTTCTGAAAACAGAACACAAACATACCCTCATAGCTCTTAAAGGACTCAAAGAGCTCCACAAGTGTGTTGGTTCCCAGCTGTTCATGGTATTTAGATGCCACCTGGACACACAGCTGCAGGTTCTGTCGGATGTTTGCAGATAACATGGCCCGGAGACACTCTACAGAGTCCTCTACTGACAGGGAGCCAAAGAAGTTAACCAGCCACTGCAGGGAGAGAGAAGAGGATTAACATACACCAAGTTGTTAAGAAATTTCAGAACAAACCTTTTTCATTCAAAAACTAATTTTCCCAACCTCTAACCATAAGCCAAAACCTAGCCTACAAAAGCATGTTGTGCCAACTTACACCAATATTCCTGAATTAGTGTAACAGCAAGACAGAATGGTCAAGCTGGTCCTATAAGGAAATGAGTAACCACACGTCAACACACCTAGAGGAACATATGAGGTCTTTACTGACATTTTCAACCTGCCACTGGCCCAATTGGTTGTCCCCACGTGCTTCACTACTGCAACAATTGCGCCATTGCCGAAGCAGTTGACTGCGTCTAGCCTGAATGACTTCCGACCTGTCACACCCACCCCCACACTCAAGAAAAACTTTGAAAGACAAGTTCTGGCCCACTTTAGTCCTGCCTCCCCAACACTGGATCCCTACCTGTTTGCCTACCGGTCGAACAGGTCTACAGAGGATGCCATCTCCACAGCTTTACACTCTGCCCTGACCCACCTGGGCAAAACTGACACCTATGTGAGAATGCTATTCATAGACTTTAGCTCAGCATTCAACACGGTCATCCCCTCTAGGCTGGTCAACAAACTCCATGACCCAGGGGTCAACCCCTCTCTCTGCAACTGGACTTTGGACTAACCTGACAGACCCCAGACCAGAACTTCACCACCTTCACCACCCTGATCCTGAACACTGGTGTTCCACAAAGCTATGTGCTGAGCCCCCTCCTGTACTCCCTCTTCACCCACAACTGTGTTCCTGTACACAGTTCTAACACCAGGGTCAAGTTTGCAGACGACACCACGGTGGTTGGCCGGATCAGTAACAATGACGGGTCAGCCTACAGGGAGGTCAGGTGCCTGGCGACATGGTGCGCTGACAACAACCTGGCATTAAATGCAAAGAAAATTCGCAAATGCCGACTTGCACCTTAAACTTGCGTTCATTGCACATTTAATACGGCCACTGTACTTGCATTTTCAATTGTTACATACATGTCTACCTCGGGAACCTCACTGCTGCTATCCCTGCATTTCCGTTACACATTCTACCCTACTCTTTCAATTTGCTTCGATTGCCCATTCAATATGCCACTGAAAATTGCCACTTGTATCCACACAACTATTTATCCCACTAATAAATACATTATACTTAATACTTGCAAATGTTCTGTCCTCCTCTATTTGCCTCCATGGCACATTTAGAATTGCTATGTAATGCATTTGCATTAATTGGAAATCTATACACTCCAATTGTTCATACATATACACATTTACTATTTTCTGTATTCTTTCATTTGCACATGGTTAAACGTAAACTGCATTTTGTTGTACTATGCTTGTACAACGACAATAAAGTTGAATCTAAACTAGTACCTCGGGGTTGAGCAGGTGTGTGTGAACCACAGTCCGTTTGATGTCGTAAAGGTCAGTGTAGTGTTCCAGAGCTCTCTGCAGCAGCCCGGCCTTCTCACACAGCTGAGCGACATGGGCACGGTCATAGTGACTAAACATCTGGTTGCCCAGGATGGCATCAGCCACCTGGTTACAGAACACAGCACAAGTGATATTTTAAAAAACACTATTGACATTATGAAAAACTGAAGTTCGTTAGTCTTGGCTAATGGTGTGTCTGTGTACCTGGGGGGCATGAATGAGGTTCATCTCCAGTAGACGTGTCTGTAAGTGTCCTTCAGTTGGCTGGTTGTTCTTCAGAGCGTCCAATAAGAATGAGGTACACTGCTGGATTAGACTGCCCTCCATGAACACATCCACTATCTACACCAATCAGGAAAAAGAGATAAGAAATCAGCAGCCAACCAATGATAAGTGACAACGTGGAAAGAAAGAATCACAAATATGTTTAAGACCTGGATCGTCTCCTCTCTGGCACCATTTGAGGAAGGAATAA
Organism: Esox niger; assembly: GCA_016801105.1. Lineage (NCBI taxonomy): Eukaryota > Metazoa > Chordata > Actinopteri > Esociformes > Esocidae > Esox > Esox niger. The sequence goes on from JACXGJ010006840.1 coordinate 18,147, forward strand.
AAGAAAATGAACTTGGGCGTAAATGGGTATGAAATGATACAGTCCGCCCCCTTTACTGCATCATTAAGCAAATTCTGTTCACAACGGTGGATCCCCATTTACATTTATAAAGTGATAAAAACAAATCAAGTGAGCTGTTGAACACATTTATTGACTACATTTTGCAATACCTTGAAATGTGACTAAACACATTTTTCTTCACTGATAAAACAAAAGCTGACTCAAAAAGTTTCAGAGATTCTTCAGCAGCACAGAACTGAGTGTCCTTGATCCAATGCACCACTGGAGGGCAGTTCTAAACATGATCATTCTCCCATGAAGAACAGAAGATGGAATGGATTCTTCATGGCAATTTCAAAACTTCACTTAAACCCAATAACATGACCTTTTCACGTAGACCCGTTTTGGCCAGCTAGTAACATTGCATCAGTGGAAACATGAGAATGGACTGAACGGTCAGCTAGCGGAAAGGCAGCAACATCACTTTCCTCTGGGTGGTCATTTGCTATACCTTCCTCCACAAGCACACTTTTAAAGGAAGCAGCACAGGCATCATAACTGTAGCCATTCATACATCACTGAACTATCTGTCGAGACAATATGTATTACCTGGTTAATGTTGGCCAGGGGCTCCTCATCTGCAACCAGCATCTGTGCAAACTGTAGACCCTGTTCTGGACTGACCCGCATCACATTCCTCAACAGAAACACCCAGTCTGGACTGTAGCCCACCTAAACGAGAAGAAACAACACCGTTAACTGAAAACACTAAACATCCAAGCTACTTCAATCAGACGCTGCAACAAAAGAGTTGTCCAAATAAATAATAATTGGCATGACAGATTGACTGCCCAATTCACTAGGATCCCATTCCAACTCATTCATCCCATTCTAAGTGTATTCAGATAGGGATGCAATGAGAATCTTGCAACCCCAGAGTACACCCTCCTCCCTCCAACACACATTGCCAGTGACACAGGGCATTCAATCCCTGGTGAGTATCAGCGTACTATACAGGGAACAGGGTGCATTAGCATCACATTGAGATGAGACATACAAGAGATTTCCATCCAATCAGGAAGGGAAGTGTACCTTCTTGGCATAAAGCACAATCTTCTGGAACTGGCCTGTCTCAGCGAAGCACTGGATCACCTTGTTGGGTACGTTGGCCCTGAGGTAGACACTAAGGGCTAGAGTAGGATCCACCGCCTTTACCAGGTCACCAAGCTCCTCAGAACACTCCAGCTACACACACACACACACACACACACACACACACACACACACACACACACACACACACACACAGTAAATATACTGCATTTTTGGGTGAGCACTGCATCATACCAGCCCAGACCCTCTTACCTTGTCCTCTTTGAGCCACTTCTCCAGCAGCTGCTTGCGTCCCTGTGCTAGGACAGGCCTGCACAGCTCCAGAGACTCAAACTTGTTGAGCTGGCCTTGGTCCAGAAGGATGCCAAAGTACTGCAGCAATGGAGAGGCCTGGCCCGGCTGGGCCGGCACACTCTGGAACTTACGGATTGTCTCGGCCGTACGCAGGATTCCCTGGAGGGACGGGAGAATACCAGTCAGTGATATTGGGTGTACCAGGCTAGGGAGGATCCATTAAAGTCTGCATTGGCTTCATGTCACCATCAAGATTACCAGATTTTCCAGCAATCCTGCTAGACGTTTTCTGTATTTTCTGCTTTGTCCTTCCTAATTCTAACAGTCTTAGAATCAGGATATTGGGAGATTTTGGGGAGGTTACTCTGCACTCGTTCTGACCCAAACCTAGTCAGAAGCATCCTCTCCCCTGGTGTGTGACCTCACCTTGGGCGTGGATGCAGCCACCTTGGCTGCCTCAGAGTAGGAGCCCTGGGAGAAGAGCGTGTTGAACTTCCTGGCAAACAGCTCCTCGGCCCCAGCCAGGTTGGAGCGCACAGCCATCCTCAGGCCGAGGTCTGGGTTCTGCAGCACGTTGGTGGCGTAGTTCACAATGTTCTCCTCCTCCACACACACCGACAACACCTGAGGTGGCATGCGGAAATCCATGGATCAATTCAATACATCGTCAAGCCTTTTTGTGACCAACTGATAAAAAATTCAACCTGTAAGTCCTATTAGCTGTGTGTGTGTGTCTGTGTTTTTATATGTACGCAACACAACAACTAAATATCTGGTGTTTGTGGTATACATCCATATAGGTTGTTAGGGGTCTGAGACCAATTCTGACCTGTCCTTTCTTGTTAACCCCGATGATGCCGGAGGTGGGTTCATGGGGGGCGGTGACAAAGATGGTCTCTGCGCTGATGCGGTTCATGTAGATACACACCCCTGACTCAAGGTCATACAGGTGGATGTAGCCGTACTTGGTGATCAGGTAGATCACACCATGCTTGGTACCAATCTGAGGTCAGAATAAAGGGCGTGCAGATTACGCCACTAACCTTAACAGTGTACAACACAAATGTCTTGTTAATGTACTAAACAGTTGATGTCAGAATGCCTTATATTTTGGCTATGTCTCAGACATTTTTGTCCTATTGTAGCCAAACACCAGCAATCAACTCCAAATGAAAAAGTTAATCCACGCTCTAACAATGCAAACAGACAACTGCCTCAAAAACAAGCTGTCAGTTGTCAAATACTGTACTTTTAGTCCCCTTAAATGTGGGAGACTATTTACATAATGTGTACATAGTTGATATGGAGGAAAACACCCTCAAATTAAAGCTGACAGTTGAACTTTAACCCCAGCATCAAAAAACACTTCAGGTTTCTGTAAAGAGAACAGGAAACTGAACAGGAACATAAACATCTTCAGTTGTATCAGTTTAATGTACTAAAAGGGACAAACTCCCAGTAGATTCATGCCGGCTCTACTAACATGCTGCCATAACCCATTATTTCAGGCATTCGTTCCCAAGTGCTGTGTAGGAGGCTTACCTGCATGGCAACAGGGAAGTCTGTCTGAGCCTCAGGAGGGAAGAACACGTCAACAGCCTTCTTGGTAAATGGCTGGTTCCCTGTAGCTGGCTGACCCACCTCTATGATGTGAAGCTAGAACACAGGTCACAGGTCAGCCTGCCGAGCCCACAGGTCAGCCTGCCGAGCCCACAGGTCAGCCTGCCGAGCACTCATCTGGCATCATCATCAGAAGATTCAACAACAATCGTCCGGCTGTTCAAAGAAACCCCTGAGATAGTGGGGATGAAGCCCATCTAATCTGAGTGGACTAGTTTGCTCACCAATTAACTAACCGTCGGACAGATTTGCTAATACCATTTTACCTGTGTTGAGAGAAATGGGCCTTAAATGACCTTGTATAAATTATTCATCCAAAGAAGATGGCCTCAATAATGTCCCCCAAATACAAGACTGACCAAAAAGAAATGCACGGGAAAGCAACCTGGGCCATGTGTCTTGCGTCTCTTAAAGAATAGATTATTTCCAGAAATTGCCATTAACATTAGAATGTGCTTACAGGGGTCATTGTGGTCTGGTATGGAACCCTGCCTCTAGCCTCACCTTTCCCCCAGCCTGGCTGCGCACAGCAAAACAGAACAGAGTGGAGGGTTTGGTGTTGCCCTCGACCTTAAACTCCCCAAAGGCCGCCGCATGGCCCTCAATGGGCTGGGACACCTTCCTGTCCACAGAGTACAGCTGCATGGCCCCCACCACGCGGTTTTGCTGCCGGACAGAGGAGGAGGAATGTCATTACTGTCAGAACAAGCAGGGCCACAGACTAACGTACTGTGCTTGCGGAATATGCGTGCATACTGGGAACCGAGTGCTGTGTAGTGTTCATGAGACAGGACGCAGTGCTGATTCGCTAGTGAGCGGATAAGTTCAGTACCTGTGCCGAGATCCCTATGAGCAGGAGCCACTTCTGCTGCTCATCTGTTCGGTAATTTATGATCTGGCATCCAGCCAGACTGGCATGCCGATCAAACACTTTCACAGGCTGCGAATCCCCCTCCATGCTCCAATGGTAAACGGCCGCTTCGGTCACCAACGCGACAGTGTTGACCGAGATCCACTTCCAGAACATGACTTCCTCTGTCATGGTGTGGGCCTTCATTTTACTCTTCATCTCAATGTTGAAGATCTGCAGGCACTTAGCAGCTGAGTAGAGGCGGGGTGAGAGAAAAGACCGTGAGACATCACGTGCCTTGACCCTGAATTAGGCTAATGCTAAACTGCAGCTAATGATCAATTAACTCCTTTCTAAAAATCCAGCTTGGCTTGTGACTGGTGAGAGCCGTCTCTTTAAATTCCCAGAAAACATGCTACACTTGAGGGGGAATTGAAGTGGGATTAGGGGTTGGTTTGATGAGCTATGAGCTTCTATGGTCTTTGCAGTAACCAGATCTCAACACAATTGAACATCTATGGGAGATTTTCAACCAACGTGTCAGACAGAGTTCTTCACCACCACCATCAAAACATTAAATCAGGGAATGTCTTGGAAGAATGGTGTTCCAGCCCTTCAGTAGAGCCCCTGAGACTATATGAATCAATGCCAAGGCACATTGAAGCAGTTCTATCTGCTCATGGTGGCCCAATACCTTACAGAGACACTGTGTGGTTTTTCCCATTAATTCGTCACCTGTCTGTAAAATAAAAATGCTTTTGATTACAGTTGCATTTCCCAGCTACCAGTTATATCAAGCGTGATTTCTTTCCTGTTTTACTTGCAACTCCATTTTCATATCTAAGTAATGATCAGAGTGAGGAATGAATGTGCTTTCACAGAGACCACCACATGTGGGTGAAGTAATCTGACATACCTGGTATGCTGTAGAAACAGATCAAAAGATGGAAACAAATACCAAAACGCACATTCACATGCAGTACATAGCTGCTAGTATGTACATAATCAGTACATAGCTGCTAGGATGTACATAATCAGTACATAGGTCCTAGGATGTACATAATCAGTGTCTGCATCCACAAAGCCTCAGTGAAAAAATGTGTCATAAGTGCTCAGACATTTTACTGCTATTAAAATAAATGCAATCATTAAAGCTTTATTAATTAAATGTAAGTCTCCAAAAATTTGACAGGTGGTGTCCTAACAGGTTAGGAGTTCACAGAATTTCTTTAAGACAAAATGCAATGAGTTGTTGGTTCCTGCAGTAGACAGAGGCAACAAAAACAAATCTACATTAATAACCATACTAATCCCAACCTAAATGCCAAAATAGGCAGATATGAGCTTTTGACTGTGATTTCAACTTATGTTTAGGCTTTAACTTACATTACATGCCAAAAACATTTTGGCTGACATTTGGCTTATTTCACAAGCGACACATTCTATTTCAAGATGAGTAGTTGTTTGATGGTTGTGACGACGTTGTTTATATAACAGTAATATTTAAACAACATCACAGTATGATTCACATTATTAAGAATATCACAATTGGTTCAAAAAGGCTTTACGCACCAACATATTAGTCAAAGAATGATTACGTTTAGATTATGTTAAAATTACATCAAAGATTGGATCTAATATTTTATCATTGCAAAATGCTTAATGTAGGTTACAGTCACATTAACCATGGTTGTCTGAAGCGTGCTATAAAGTTCACAGCTGGCGATGCCTTATCCCCATCTCCTATCATTTGTAAAAATATCCATGAGCAACATACTGCACTAGGGCGTATTCGGAGAGGATTTGTGGTAACAGACCCTGGTGACGCAACTACATTTACAAGTCCCATGGGTGAAACCGACCGAAACGCTCTGCCAGTCATTGTCAGGGGTCTTGACACGTACATTTACAATGTGAGAATCAAACGCTTTGCCTTCTGTCCTCAAAACTGACTAAATTATTGAAGGTTACAGACTGGAAGGAGGGGAACATTTAATAGAGGGGCATGTTGACCACAGAAACCAGACAGATGGATAGACAGACAGACGACCAAAAACACAGAGACGGACACAGACAGACAGACAGACAGACAGGAACTCACCGTCTAAAAGAAGGTGAGGAGACAGAAAGCAAGGGAAAGAAAGCCAAGAGTCAGTCGGAGAAAAAGATGTGATAAAGCAGGGATAGGCAGACTTCAGAGAGACAGGGAACACTCACCCTCTGTTAAATGACAGAAAGCAAGGACAAGAGAGCCAAGAGTTTGGGGGCGGAGAGAGATGTGCAGAGCTTTAAGAGAACGCTTTAGAAGTAACGCAGAACGATTCTAACATGACCGCTAATGTGCTTTATGGCTCTAAGTGCTAGACGCAGTGAGGGATAATCTATTGACATGACCAATTCAGTACATTTAGGTAATATTTCTGAGTGCACTGACTGTATTTATAGCATGGAAGGAAACCGTGTCATACCATACACATACACCCAGCACTGCTTTTGGCAGCTATTTTAACACTGAAGCTGCATAAACAGCAATCCTGTGTCAACACACACATAAGATGGGAATGTATTGGCCTCGACTGTGTTTCATTTAGAAATGACATGATATTTCGTGCACGGCCTTGTGTGCGCGGTGGACGAAGCCCAGGAAGGGCAGGTCAGGCAGTGAGATCACCAGCTCAGCTTGTGGCCTGAATGGCAAACTATTCTTTACTCATGGTCCCTGATCCAAAGCATTGCACCACATAGGGCATGGAGGAATAAGGTGGAAGGTGGTGAGGGGTGATGGTAGCCAACCTTTCAGGGCGATGACTTTGCTGGCAGGGTTCATGATGGCACTGTCAGCAGAGATTGGTCGTCTGCTGGGGTTATGGGGGTCGGCCATGTCTATGATTACCACCTGGTTCTGTTCGCCCACCTTCTCCCGGATGCAGATGAACTTGTCAGATTCCATGGTCAGGTAGCTGAACCCAATGTTAGCCGGGTTCACTCCCAGGGTCTGCAGCTGAAATGCAGAAACACACTTGTTATATCTCTGATCTGCATTTCAGACACAACTGCAATCACATAACAGAACCCAAAATGAGCCTACAGTGTTTTTTAACTAATGAGTGAGTGAAGACGGTGTTCTACCTGTAGCCCGCTCCATTCTACCTACAGCCTGATTCATCAGAGTAGGCTAGACAATAAACACAGAGCCGGACGCTCCAGATCTCCTGGTCTGATGGACTACAGATCCCCAGAAAGTGGGATCACGAACCACTTAGGTATTTAAACTGGCTGTGGGTAGCGTCCCAATATAAATAGACTAGTCTAAAAAAGGCACAGACCAACCAAAGAAGTGACATATCTGCATGGGCTGCACCTCTAGTAAAACGACAAAAAAGGAGAGGGGGGGAATAACAAGCAAGTTGCTGACGTTTGCCGTGGGATTGGGAGAAATTGTTACCAAAATGTCTCTATCTATAAAAAGAACTCTGTACTATTCCAATTTTCCGAGAAGGATATTCTTAAAAGGTTGTATTCTTAGAAGGTTAGGTGGTGGTTACGGCCAGCCGTCAGGCCAGGGAAACAGTGTGGGCATAGCAAAGAGAAGCCAGACAACAACAGGATATTAGGCCGACTCTGGAAAGCGTTATTTACAGTGACATCTGCTATTCATCTATTCATCTATTATATACTGGACTTTCTGTTGCTCACACCCCAAACCACACAGCAGTAAGCCACTTGTTTCAGCAAATCTCAGAGACACAGAACAATAAGGACCATGTTGCGATTCTGACTTCCCACGTCATTATGTTAGTGTACCATAACATGTAAACAGCAGTTAAATGCAGGTGCAGTGGAACTATAAACACTAACTGACTCAGATCAGACCTGTGCCAGAGGGTTCACGGGATAGGCCTAGAATGGGCCTCTAGGCAGTGTCCCAAATGGAACGTCCTAACCCATGTATGGACAGACGTTGAACACTACCTTGGCAAAAGAGGGGCCAATAGGGATAAAAGTCAAAGGTGGATCCCTCTACCAGGGGATCAAAATATTAAGACGATATGATTGGCTGTAGCAAATGTTCTCCATCAGTGGGCACACTGCTGTCTTGAGGAGATAACTATTAGTCTGAAGATGGGCAAATAACAGTGAGTACAGATTAGTCCCAACCACTACTACATTAGGCCTGCCATACCGGCTTGTCTCCTGAAGGTTTCATATTAAACATAAGCTACTCAAATTACAGTCCTGTTTACTGTCAAACAGTAGTTGTTTAGTGGGGCCTATTAGTTCGGAATGTTTTAACGTCTGTGATGAGAAATCGTATTTGTACTGTCAGTACTATATATTGTTTTGTTCAATGCATTTTTTTCTTTTAACTTACTAATTCACCAGATAGAATACCTATTTAAATAGTTAAGAATGCCCAAATGTTCTTGAAATCACTATAAAAATAAATACGGATATACAACTGGCATGTCCCTTTGCAGGAGCCATGATTGGTGAAAGTGGAGGCGAAGTGACTTGTTGATTCCTAGAAGACTGGAGTACAAGGAGGATTATATGACCAATGGCACTCCAGTCTTACACCAGGGGGAACAGGGCGGCATTGACCCATATTGAGAAAGGATGGGAGAAGAGATGGGAGGGAGGAAAGTAACTAAGCCTAATGGAAGGAGGGCGTCTGTCGTCGGTGTTCCAGGAGCTGGAGACACAGTTCCTGGAATACCGTGTTGTATAAGGCCTGGGTGAGGGTGTGGTGGCTGAATCACCGGAAGAACCCCCTTTAGAACAATCAAGATGAAATCACTAGCAACCACAACCCAGTGTCGACACATTGGACACAACCTGTATACACCCAGACACACCAAAATCCATGCGCATGCACACGTACATAAGATTCACAGGGAATTCCATTTGGGCGTTGACTACTGTTTGAATATGGTCCATGTTTCTGTCTGTGTAGCCCAGACCCTCAGTTATCAGACAGGCCTTCCTCCATACTCCACTGGGTGGAAACTATAGTGGTGGATAGTAACAAATATGAGATGTGTTCACCATTCTTCTGCTTTTAAATTGTATTTGTGTCACAGTCCCCATCCTCCAACTAGGCCCTCGGGGACTGCGACCTCTGCTCTAAAACCCTAAATCACACAGCCATGCTACTGAAGACTGACTACTGTAAGTACAGTCAAAGTACAGTATAGCGGTCAAGTAAATGACCGGATGTTAGCCATCTTCAGCATTACCCGTGTTGGTAATGAAAAGTCATAATACAGGTTAACAGCTGTATGTAGTTTCATGACAGCTTTTTCCACGTAGATGCCGAGGCTTCATGGCTTTGCATGGACTCCTTTTTCCACGTAGAGTTAGAGGTCCATGGCTTTGCATTGTGGCTGGGGTAGTACGGCTGACCGGATTGATTGCTGACCGGATTGATGGCTGACCGGATTGATGGCTGACCGGCTATACTACAGACAAGACCCCCAGACAAAGATATAGCAACTCCAGGCAACAGTTCTGCGGCTCGAGGTGATCTTGTTTGGCCTGATGATCATGATCTCACTTCCCCTTCCTGCCCTGATGTAATTTGCTGGGTTATATGGGCCCGCTTACCTCATCAGTCTATTAGTGGAGACAGCAGCTTCAGCCATATCTGTTAGTACTGCAGAGTAATGTCCCCAAGCACAGTGCAGACAAGTCCACAACCCAAATGCCACTCTATTCTACAGTGCACTATGAGTTCTGGTCAAAACTAGCACAAATAGGGTGCTATTTAGGACATAAGTTGTGATGAAGAGCCAACAGCTCCACAGCCACCTCGCTCCCAGCAAGGATGGCTGAGGCCAAACATATTGAACTTCTATGAGATGATGTCAGGTACTTTAACCAATGTCTGGGCAACATAACGCAGAATGTCCCAGACAGAATCCCTGAAGAATTACCAAACTGCTAATAGACTAATGAACACACTGCACTGTAACAGCACTGCTGAAGGGCATAGATCACCAATTTATTTAACCAATTAAATATTACCACCACGCACACACACACAGGAAAATGTGGTATTACGCAAAACACAGTTTTGTGTTAATGACATGTTTAAGACCACACAATGTGACACTGGCAATGCTTTGTGTGTGTGTGTGTGTGTGTGTGTGTGTGTGTGTGTGTGTGTGTGTGTGTGTGTGTGTGTGTGTGTGTGTGAGAGACCAAAACAGACTAATGTGAGAGTAAAAGACAAACAAGAGTGCAGAGACAACAGTGTGAGACAGACAAAAAAGACATACACATCCAGAGAGTGAGACAGACCAGAGAGAACAAGAGACAGATCAGACAGACAGGCAAGCAGAAGAACAGGCAGGCAGATGATAGTGTGTAGATTGACCTTAAGGCTAGTCATAAACAAAGAACAGAGCTGCAAGTGGTGATTTATGTCACTAAACTGGCAGCTCCTTGGTGTCCTAACGAACACTGTGTGCAGAGATGTCTGCCCTTGAGTGTGTAACACAACAGCTCCATGCAAAGCATTAGGGTCAGTGTTGCCACTTGAATCCTCACCTATAAACTAGACAAGGGGATCCCAACCTAGGACTGCTCTAACAACAGACCAGACAACATACACTACGCAAAATAATTGTAAGAACAGAATCATCACAGTATAACACAAAGTAAATTAAACGTCAGGGATATCAGTCTGTCCAGTTAGGAAGCATTGGAGATTGTGAATCAATGCCAGCTGTTTTGGTGTACTGGAGAGGCAACAACAAGACAACCCCCAATAAGGGAACGGTTTTGCAGGTGGTTGCAAGACTCTGCTCTCTCCTTATCCTTCCTGACTGATTCTTCTAAAGTTTTACATTTTGCTACTGTCCTTGTCACAACTGGTAGGTTGAGGCGGTAACTGCAGCCCATTCAGGTTGCACTGGTAGTCCAGCTACTACAGGATGGCACATCCATACGTGCCATCGCAAGGTTTGTGGTGTCTCTCAGTACAGTCTAGGGATGCCACGAGAACCGATTCTTTGCTACCAAGTCAATGCCAAATTTCTAAAAACATGACGGTACTCGTTCATTGTACATTACCAGAGGTACCGGGGATCCAACACGTGAAAGATGGCGGCAAGTGCACTAGCAGCTCCGCCCCGACTCGTTGAAAAGACAAATAGTATGAGTCGCAAACTTTGCGTTCAAGGCGGATGATGAGGGATGCATAAATTAGCAAAAACCACTATGCAAACGGTGGCTTCACTGTTGAGACTAAACAGAGACACATTTCCAACTTAGTGAAGCAGCTCAAAGTCAAACATGCAGATATATTTAAAGAATTCAAGATGAGTGAGATTCAATTCACGGTACATTAACAATGTATATAAAGTGTTATCCTTGTTATATCCTTATCCTGAAATACACACTACCGTTATTTTGGGCGGTGGGTCAGTGATGGTCTGGGGAGGCTTATCCTTGGAGGGTTGCACAGACCTCCACATGCTAGCAAACGGTACACTGACTGCTGTTAGGTACCAGGATGAAATCATCAGACCCATTGTCGGACCTTACACTGGTGCAGTGGGCTCAGGGTCCCTCCTGGTGCAGGACAATGCACAGCCTCGTGGCCAGAGTGTGTAGGCAGTTCCTGGATGACCACGGCCCTGATGCCATTGACTGGCCCTCACATTCCCCAGACCTGAATTCAGTTGAGAACCTCTGGGATGTTATGTTTTAGTGCACCGTAGCCACCAAGTAGCACCACAGACTGTTCAGGAGCTCAATGATGCCCTGATCCATGTCTGGGAGATCCCCAGGACATCAGCCACCCTCTCATCAGGAGCATGCCCAGACAGTGCCTACAGGCACTTAGGGGCCATACACATTACTGAGTCACATGAGTTGCTGTGATGAAATTCACACAAGTTAGAACAGTCTGTGATTTTAATTGTTTACTTAGATGTTCGGTGGGAGTTTGAATCCAGCCCTCAATCGGTTGGTGATTTTGGTTTCCATTAACTGTTTTTACATCATTCTGATCTCAAGAAATTACACAATGTACAATGATGATTTTGATCTTTAATATTTTTCGTTCATCGAGATCCGATGTACTGTATGATATATGTGTCCCCCCAATTTTTTGGAGCAGTGTAGTAATCATTTTGGAATCCAAAGGAAATAGTATTTAATGTAAAAGCCCATAAACATTCAAATATGCTGTAGCCAACTAGCCCTGTGCTTTTTATTCTTCTGACAAGATTATAAAAAGTACATTTTTAGTTGATGCAGTGAACACATTCTAACAGCATATTAAACTGGGATATTTTACACTGTTTGCTGTAGTATAATTTATCATTATATAAATAACATAGTCTTTCATATAAGCCTAAACCAGGTAGCGCAAACACTGAGCAACGTATGGCTGGAATAATATATCTGAATAATATCAGAGGAGTGGAATGCTTAAAAAGGTCAGCTAGCTTGATTGCCTACATTGTTAGGGAAAACGATTCCAAGCTTTCAACACAAATGATAAAAGACCAACCAAAAAAATTATAAAAAGATGGTAAAGTGCACAACAAAAACATAGTAGTTCTACAAAGATATATAACAACAAAATAAATATGTATGAGGCTATAGGGCAGCATATAAATCAAGACCAAATTCTACCCAGACTGTGTAGAGGCCTTAAATACCATGGCAGGAAGAAAAAAAGCTCAAGAACTTAAGGCCCAAACTCCTGTTTGGAAATTCCTAGCATTTCTCACTCAGCTGGAGTCACCAAGAACAAGAGTCCTACAAATCTGATAAGCATGGGAAGACTAAAGGCATCCACCATCAAATAACAGTGGGAAATAAATAACATTGTCAACATGACCTTTCAATATATGCATTTGTAGCATTGGTGGTGGAAAAGACCAGCAGGGCTTGAACCAGCAACCCAAGAAAGCCCATCACCTTCTTGTGTGCTACAAAATGTCTAGTCTGCATCCCTATCTCTTGAACAGTTTTTTATATCAGGAACTAACAGATTTGGGACTAGGCTGGCTCACATTTTAGAACAACTATTATCTTACCAAGAGGCTCTACATTATCAAATAACACAGATTATGTTGTGAACGACGAGTAGACATGCCAAATGCTGGTCAAAGGCTGACAAGTGTCCAGAGAGGTCTTTTAATGACAGGCCATTTGGGTCCTGATGTTGCCACAGCAACGAGCCACTAACCCGGATGGCAGAGTGAACGTCACAAACTTTCTCTTTGGCCCCAAGAAACCGACCCGGGGCAGCTAGGAAAAAGATCATTGAAATCGGGACCGTTGACCACAACTTAGAACAGTCAACCAAAGTTGACCACAATTGATTTATGGTGGTTCATTACGCACGCGATGAGGTATAACGCGTAGGCTAGTTTCACATGGATAAGATGAATAGTTATCTACTTAGATTTATAGGTTTAATGTTACTTGCTCAAATTATAGAAAGCCCAACTGCCACATCAGATATGGGCTATGTTTATCTAACTGGGTGATTTCATTCTGAAATAATTCCAACAAGTTTATCACTAAGGTTATTATAGAGACTGGCGTATGGCTAAACATCAACTAAATAGAAATACAAAATAGCTATATTAAGAGACTAAAAGCCCTACAGTATCCAAAACCGTTATCTTGTTATCTTGTTTCTAGCCAGCTAGAGTGGGTCGCGCTGTGATTTACGACCAACGACAATGGGCTTTCCCATGGCAATTTTTTTTAATTAACGGTATATATCATACAACTATATACACACATCGGGGATAAACTTTGTGTAGGCCTGCTGTACAAATTTGACAGAAATGTGTTATATTTTAAGCTTCAAATGGTTCAGTATGTTGCCGTTTTAGAGAAAAGATCCTAGCATCAAAGTGTCAAAACATTGCGGTTTCGGCATTGACCGCACTGGCTCTGAATATTTGTGACAGCGACATTGCTCCACTTGAACTAACTGCAGCGTGAATCACTCGCTGTGTTTTCTGGTCCGCGCAGTAAGCAGACCATACCAATACGATCTGACTGTTCAATTTTTACAAGTCATCATCTGCCCTGCATTAGCTAGCTAGGCCTGAGGCTATATTGAGCCCCCTCCCAGCAGCCTTATGTCATATTCCATTAAAATGTGGCGTGGTGTTTCAATGTGTGGGCCTGAAAAGCTAAAGAAATGTGCAAAAACGCATCTGTAATGGAATGGGTTTGTTTCCCCGGGTGTTTGCGTCTTCTTACCTGCAGATGTTCCTGAAATCGTATCGGCAGTATTTGAGCCATTCTTGAGGCTCTGTGTCTCAAGTGTCAAGAGAAAAGGAAAGGGGAAGGGGGACACGCGGAGTTAATATTATGTATTGTATTAAAAGTGCCCAAAACGCCCCCAAAAGTAAAATATGATGAGCTATAGTCAGTCTGGCCGGCTTGCGTTGATATCACTCGAATTCACAGGCTGCTCTCATTCAGTACCATCCAAAACACTCCTGAACCAAAAGCATATACGTCCGCTAAGTCAAATAGTCCACAACTGCTGGATTTAAAAGCTCTGTAAAAGGCTATTATTTTTATTAAATGTATTTTGTTTATGTATTATTTATAAGAATACATTTGCTACGTATGGGCCTGCATCCAGCAAAATTATTTCCCCATAAATACTTATGCAGATAAAAAAATCCGACGTCCTCAGTGTACCCCTCCGCAGCCCCTTCCCCCTTCATTTTTTCCAACTTTGAAATAAAGACACGTGACGA
>JACXGJ010006841.1:0-32422 GCA_016801105.1 Esox niger
AAAATACTGGCGAATAATTTGCCTTCTTCTGCATGAAAGCTGGAGATGGGACGCTCTTTGACTTTCCAGCACTACAATGACCCTAAGCACAAGACCATGTTGAGCCTCTTGTGGTTATCGCAGAAAAAGGTGAAGGTTCTGGAGTGGCAATCACAGTCTCTTGACCTTAATATCATAGAGATCTCAAACGTGCGGTTCATGCAAGACAACCAAAGACTTTGCACGACCCGGAAACATTTTGCCAAGACAAATGGGCAGCTATACCACCTGCATGAATTTGGGGCCTCATAAACAACTATTTCAAAAGACTACACGCTGTCATTTATGCAAAAGGGTGTAATACAGAGTATTAATAACTAAGGGTATGCAAACAGGGGTCAGTTAATTTATTTTCTTTGTTGCCATGTTTTGTTTTATGATTGTGCCATTCTTTTACAACATACAGTTGAATATGAAGAATGAGAAATAAAAGACATGTGTTATTCCTGCTTATATAGAGACAACTGCAACTTTTTCTTTCTTTTCCCAAAAAGTTGAAAAGGAGTGTTTTGAGGGAGGAACAGAAGCATTCAATTTGCAGTGCTCTCTGCTTTTAACCCATATCTTCCTCACTCAAAACCTTTTACTTTTTTAGAAAGGAAAGAAAAATGTCTCTTAACTTTTTCTGGATCTGTATATTAGCAATTCTCCAAAAGTATGTACAATTTGAGCACAACTGTACAACTGTTACTGAATTGGATTTTAAGTATCAATTCTCATGACAACCTTAGTACCACCAAGCAGGCCATAAATGAGGCGGATTTGAATATACAATATACAGAGAAATTCTGTTTAAACTACAGTTAAATGGGCGAGGGTCCACACACTTAGATGGAAATAAATGTTAAGAACGTATTGGACTGTTTTTGTTGTCTCCCCCAAAAAAGCACAGAAATCAACTTAAAGCAACATTTCATCCTAGATTCATATTTGGGGTGAAATAACACTTACCTTGAGTTGTTCTTGACGACCCAAGGTGTAATTTCTCACTGCAAGCTATTATTCAACTGTCCCAGCCTGGAATAAGCATTATTAGCATTGTCCAAATTCATGGATTGAAACAGTGCATTCTGACTAACAAAAGCTGCATTGCATGCAGAAACAAACTCTAAAAACACTTCAAACTAAATTCAATCATTCGCACTAGCATTGATTGACTATCCCTTAAAACAAACACTCTATAGATTGCCAACACCAGCCAAAGCAGAAAGCCAGGATAAAATACTTTAGACACGGTTGCACCACTAAAAACAAAACAAAAGAAATACACAATAAGAAACTTGCATCCTGGTACACAGACAATACTAAAGCACTCAAGCAAGCCTCCAGAAAATTGGAAGTATTCAGACTAGCCTGGATAGACAGCACACTAAAGTACCAAAAAGCTCACATCTGCTCGATCAGTGTATTTTTCCAACCTGATTGAAGTGAACAAAAACACTAAAAAAAATATGTTTTTATACAGTGGCAAAGTTAACAAAGAAGCAATGCTCAACAAGGGAAGTGGCTCTTCACTTTAGCTGTAACGAATACATAAAGTTCTTTGATGAAAAGAGCATCACCATTAGAAAACAAATAACTGACACTTCCTTAAATAATTATAGTCCCCAAAATCTCAGTTGTCCTGAGAATGTCCTGAACGTCCCTGACCAGGTGTCAATGGGGACACTGGAACTTTCTGATCAATCACATTCTCAACACATTCACTAAATTTGTAATGAGTTCTAAATCCCAAAATTGTCAGCAATACCCGATTCCAACAAAATTACTTAAGGAGCTATTTCCGGTGCTTGGTAAGCCAATGTTGAACATAATAAATTGCTCCCTTTCCCCCGGATTTGTACTAAAATAATGGAAATCAAGCCTCTTCTAAATAAATCTCATCTGGATGCAGACACATTGAACAACTATAGGCCAATACCGAACCTCCCATTCCTCTCAAAAATCTTAGAAAAATGTGTTTCCCAAGAACTGAATGCCTTCCTGAATACAAATAACATTTTTTAAATGATCCAGTCTGGTTTCAAACCCTACCATAGTGCAGAGACTACACTCTTGATGGTAACAAATAACCTTCTAATGGCCTTAGACAAAGGTTCCGCATCCGTCCTGTTGTTTCTTGATCTTATTGCTAAGTGTAGACTGGCCCAGGGGCATGAAGTTGCACTTGTGCAATTGGGCTGTACTCGGCTGGCAATACTCAGCCCTCATTCAGGATGGTTGAGGTTGGTGGGTGTCCCTTTGGTTGATGCTTGGCAATGTGGGTGGATTGATTTCCTGCCTGTTGGGCTGCCACTCTGCTGAGCCCCTTCTGGACTCTGGACTCCACCCACATGCATTTACTAATTATTACAATTCTTAATATATTTACCCGACACAGCCAGGAGAGGATTGGTCACCCCTCTGAGCCTGGATCCTCTCTAGGTTTCTTCCAAAATGTCTGCCTTAGGGAGTTTTTCCATGCCACTGAATTTCAACACTACTGTTGTTTGCTCCTTGGGGTTTAAGGTCTGATGTTTTGTAAAAGCACTTTGTGACCACTGCTGATGTTGAAAGGGCTTTATAAAATAAAGGCGATTGATTGATTGATAAATAAATGGTCACATTCTGTACTTCTGCCCTGTTGTCATCTATTCATTGTTTTTTCATAAGCCTTCAGTATACAGCAACAATAGCTATTTTGACTCTATGTTTCTAATCCTTATGGATGGTATAGTCTTCAACCTCCTGATCCAATTACTGTAATAATCTTGGAGACATTCTCTACCAGATTTTGACATCTGGTTCCAACTGGTTTTGTCCATTAATGTAGGCAAAGCTCTCTCTAGTGGAATGGGGCTCTGGCCACAAATTCACAATTGTATTGAGGTCTGTATTTTGACTGGGCCGCACTAGGTGACTAAGTGTGTTTTTGACCCCTCCAGTGTCAGCTTGGCTTTATTTTCCCAACCATTGTCTAGCTGAAAAGTAAACCTTTGCCCACATCCGAGCTCTCTTGCACAGCAATGAAGGATTTTCTCAAGGATTTTTCTGTATTTTCTCCACCTACTTTCCCCTAAACCAGACAGGTTTTGCAGTTTTCACTGCTGAAAAATTTTCCCCACAACATGATGCACACAACACCTTGTTTTCCACAAGGATGTTTTGATAAAGATGAGCAAAGATGGGGTAGTGCCACACCTAGAAATTAGCGTTAAAGACTAAAAGAAATGTTGGTCTCATTAAACCATAGATTTTTTTGTTTAATGTCTGCATTATTCCACATGCCTAATGGTTGTGCCATACCTTTTCCGTGTATTAATACTATTATTACTATTTTTTATTTGTTTTATTTGTTTCAACTGTGCTAAGGGGGATTTTCGACATTTGGAATATTTTTTAAATAACCAACCACTACGCTATGTGAACTACACTCGCATAAGCAGAGCCGGCCAAGAAGAGCAAATGTCTCTTATTGCCTGACCACCTGACCGACTACCCATTATTAAATACCATAGTGGTTAGAAATGCAGACAGACACCAAGTTGACAGGGGCTCTATCTACGCCGTGGACCAAATAAAGTAGGCATTAGGATTTGTTCAGTATAGGCCAAAAATTTGCTGGCTACAAGCTTCAGTAGCTACATTATAGTAAGCCTAAAGTAAAACTGTTTACCGTTATAATGCGATGGATTAACTGCACCCAAAAGGAACATTTCTGAGTCATTATTTTCATTATAGGTAGCTACTGTATAGTTATTAGCTAGCCATCTACAGTAAACTCTTTCCAATTTAACGTGATAACTGCAGTGTTGCGGTCAACACATTACCTGTTGTTACCTGTTGTTGGTTAGTGAACATGTTACAGTGTTACCTATTGTTGGTTAGTAAAACTGTTTACAGTTATATTGCGATGGACGAACTGCACCTACAAGGACCATTTATATTTACATAGTGTAGTTTACATAGCGAGTGGTTGGAAATGTAACTGTCACTGTTTTCTAAAGAAACAAATCAGCCATGGAGGGATTGGAGTCATTTATTTAATTGTAGGTACTGTATAACTCTTAGCTAGCCATCTACAGTAATCTCTTTCTAATTTAATGCATTTAATGTAGTGTTGCAATCCTGTTATAGGCTACCTGTTGTTGGTTTGGATGTTAATTTAGGGAACTAGTTTTGAGAACCATAGTGTTTTGACTAATTGGTTTGACAATGTAGTGGTTGAAGACACATGGTGTACTCTGTCACATAGCACACCTCAGATCTAATCCCACCAGGGCAACAACATTAATTCCTTCTAATCAGGACAGATGAAATAGGATTGGGTTGTATAGAACAACCATGGTCAGTGTGTTTCCAGAACTTTCATCCAGACTTTGCCTTACTGCTGTGCTTAATTTGATATGCTCAGGGCTTTTTAGGAACAGGTGTATCTAATCTTTACTCTGTGAATTTTTAAGGCAATTTGTGGTTTAGATTTGTGTTTTTCAACCCTGCTCCTGGAGGCACAACTGCCCTGTGTATTTTACATCACACCTTGCCCTAACACACATGAGCAGGGTTGAAAAACACTGGTTTAGATCATCTGAAAAGAGTCTAAAACAATTTCACTGAAATAAGTTTAAAATAAAACATATTTATTACAATATCATATGAATAGCCATTATTATAGATTTATTATTGTTATTTCACATTATTTAAATGTATTAGACCTACATAGTTCCTAAAACCCAAAATAATTTGCTATATGCTGACACTGTACAGTGATGATTAGCACCATCGGGCCACACACTCCCAGTTCCCGTCACTCCACAAACTCCCTGGACTCATTCATTGTCTTGTCCCCCATCATCATGCACACCAGGTCCCAATTATGTCATCAGTATGTGTTTAAATGTTTCCTCTCCACCCTCACCTGTTGGTTGTTGTGTCTGTATGTCACCCGTAATGGGTGAGTGGTTTGATTCACTGCTAAGTCAGTACTTTACTTTGTTTCCATTAAATTCAACATATGAATGTGATTCTGCCTGGGCCTGGTTCCTACTCTCCACCACTACATTGTTACTAAATCACCATGGTATGTCCAATTTAAACTGTTTTTGTCAACTTGGTATAAATTGCAAATTATGGGCAAAAGAAGTCAAAGACCTCTCAGATTGTATTTAATTAAATAAATGTTAATAAAGACTGTTGTATTTATTTGTACTTCTTATTATTTTTTTTCTTCAGTACAACATATTTGTAATGAAAAACAAATTATATGTGTATTTCAATTTTTGTGTCATGTCCTGGCTATGCCCCTAGCCATCTTTGCACTGGCTGGGGCCATAGTCAGGACATGGCCAAAAGAGGTGACTCTGGCCACCTCTATGGGCTTTGGTTTCCCCAATTGGAGGCAGGTGTTCATTATTGCCTCCAATTGGGGAACCTATTTATGTTCAATGTTTCCACACGGTCGTGTGGTTCATTTTGGTTGTTAGCCGAAGGCGCTACTACCCAGTCTTAGTGTCTGATTTAAGTTTGTATGTTTGTTTCCTTTCTGTATTAAAACATGGATTATTTCCAAAACAGCCGTTCTGCCTCTGCTTTTCTGTCCACATACCCCGGACGCTATGACATTTTGTGGAGAGTGAAGATGTCCTGTTTACATTTATTCTTTTCTTCAAAGGTGTTTAATCTCACCTTCGAGATCACACATGCTGAGTGATCTCACTCAGCATGTGAAAGAGCGTACACACACTCAAGGCCACATTCTGGATCTGGTTATCTCAAAAGTTCTCAATATTTCCTCAGTCGTGGTTAAAGACATGGCCCTGTCTGATCATTTCTGTGTCTTTTCTTAATCACTAATCACCCCGAATGTTCCAGTAAACTCTGTTTCTATTAAGAAAAGGTACATTAATGAGAGTACAAATGCTCAGTTTATGGAAGCCATAGCTATCTCTCCAACAATAAGTGCTGAGTCAGTTGATGTACTCCTTGATAATTTTTGTGTCAAAATATTGAATGTCATGGACTGTGTTGCACTGGTAAAGGTAAAGAAAACTATGAGCAAACAGAACACCATGGAGAACAACCTAAAAAGAGAATGTAGGAAAGCAGAACACAAGTGGAGGAAAACTAAACTTCAAATTCACTATGAATTTAACATCTATAAACAAAGCCATGGTAGCTTCAACAATGAGATACGCAGAGCCAGACCGCAAAATTTATCGGGAAATTTATCGCAAAAAATATAAATAATACCCGCACTCTATTTGTCATGGTGGACAAGCTTACAAACCCAATAAAGCAGATAGCATCAGAATTCATGTCCACTGTGAAATGTAATGAATTTGCGTGTTTCTTTAATGAAAAAATGTAAAGTATTAGACGAACCATCAGAACTACACAGACTAACAAGGACACTGGACCATCACAACGACCACCAAGACATAACTTGGTTATTATGTCACAATTTACTACAATTGATCAAAAATCCCTAGAAGAAACAGTTCGAAATCTTAAAGCTTCTACATGTTGTCTCGACACACTGCCATCAGACTTTTTAAAAACAATTTGGAACTCTATAACAATGGACCTGCAGCAAATAGTTAATAGCTCCCTGCAATCGGGCATTTTCCCAACATCTCTAAAAACAGCTGCCATTAAGCCCCTATTAAAAAAGAAATCACTGGATGCATCTATAATGAACAACTACAGACCTGTTTCTCCCTTTTATTGCAAAGATCATTGAGAAGGTTGTTTTCAATCAGCTCACCGATTTTGTGACCTCAGGAGGTTTCTTTGACACATTTCAGTCAGGCTTCCGACCCCACCACAGTACTGAAACGGCCCTGATTAAAGTTTTAAATAATATACGGCTGAATACTGATTCGGATAAAATAACAGTTCTAGTTCTACTAGATCTCAGTGCAGCCTTTGACACTGTAGATCATAGAACACTTATAGATAGGCTGGAAAATTAGGTTGGACTTTCTGGGACAGTCCTTGAGTGGTTCAGATCTTATCTAGATGGCCGGAGTTACTTTGTCACCATTGGTAATCATGAATCTGATAGGGTGGCTATGACATGCAGAGTTCCACAGGGATCAGTTCTCTGACCACTTCTGTTCAATCTCTATATGCTACCTCTGGGCCAAATTCTACAGAACATCAACATTAACTACCACAGCTATGCCGATGATACTCAAATATATATCTCTCGAACCGTATGACAACAGCTCAATAGACTCTCTGTGTCACTGTAAAGAGCACATAAATACCTGGATGAACCAAAATTGTCTACAATTAAACCAAGATAAATTGTGTTTGGCAACAAAAATAAAAGAACAATTTTTAGTAAAGAGCTGGATTCTTGGGCCCTTAAAACCAAGGATAAAGTCCGTAATCTTGGTGTTCTGATAGACTCAGACCTCACATTTAACAGTCATATCAATTTGGTCACTAAAACAGCATTCTACCATCTGAAAAATGTATCCAGAATCAAAAGCCTTGTGTCCCAAAAAGACCAAGAGAAGCTCATCCATGCATTTATCTCTAGTAGGGTTGACTACTGTAATGGCCTCTTAACTGGACTCCCTAAAAAGACTTTACAGCTGCAGCTCATTCAGAATGCAGCTGCTAGAATGTTAACCAGGACCAAGAGGACCGAGCACATCACTCCGGTTCTTAAATCTTTGCATTGGCTTCCAGTCAGTTACAGAATAGACTTTAAAGTGGTGCTTTTAGTTTATAAATCTCTAAATGGTTTAGGACCCAAATATATTTCTGATATGTTTGAAGAATATAAACCGAGCAGGGCTCTAAGATCCATGAACTCAGGTCAGCTAGTAGAGCCCAGAGTCAAAACTAAACATGGAGAAGCTGCGTTTAGCAGTTATGCTGTACACAACTGGAATAAACTACCAGAAGATCTTAGACGTTCACCAAATGTGTCCATTTTTAAATCCAGGCTAAAACACTTGTCTTTTCATGTGCCTATGACTGAGCTCTCAAACTTAACCCCACTGTGAGCCTGTTTTTATAACAGCACTGTTTAGTATTATAGTTTTTCTAGCTTCCTATGTTTTATATTCTATTTCTATTTTATTATTCTGTTTTATTATTATGCTGTATTTTATATTTCTCTTCTTAACTTATTGTGTTATTAAATGTATATCCTGCTATATTTTACCAATTGTAATGCAAGTTCTGGTGCTATCAGGAATAAACTCTGTGTAAACTGTTTTTGATTATATTGCATTATTTCTATTTTCACTGTAAAGCACATGAAATTGGTTCTATGTATGAATTGTGCTAAACAAATAAACGTGCTTGCTTTAAGCTTAATCAGAGTGCTTTGCAGCAGATAGTTGGCAGTTTGTCTGACTGGCTCACCCTACTGTGATAATCTGTGTTTGATCCTCCCTGAGACTTCATGAGAATCACTAAATAGATTAATCATATGAATGATAAAGTTAATAAGGAGATGGTCAAAAGTAAAAACATATTAGTTCCCAGAACATCTTAGTTTTCCATAACTCTTGAGGCTGCTTTGTAGGCAGTTTTTTCAAGATAACTACTGTTATTGCTCCTAGCAGTCTCTGTAGTTTGGTTGGTGTCTTCTGTAAATGATAGTGGCAGACAAGTCCACGCCTACTGCCTAGAGAGTTCCTGATCTGAGCAAATAAGAGACAGCTGTGAAGTCAGTTGTCCAAATTTTGCACAAAATGTCATTATTTCTTAATGGTTCATTTGATCTATTTGTAAATGCCCATTATCCTTGTGACATAGCAAATACAATAAAGCTTTTTTCAATTTCCAAAAAACGTATTAACTCCAATGCATATTGGGATACATTTAGTTTAGGGCAGGTGTGTCAAACTGGTTACATGGGGGGCCGAGTGTCTGCAGGTTTTAGATTTTTCCTTTAAATGCTTCCCAGTTCAGACCAAAACAACCAGGTGAGTGTAGAAACTAAACAATTAGTGACCTAATTAATCAAGTACAAGGTGAGAGCGAAAACCTACAGACACTTGGCCCTCCTTGGAACTGGTTTGACACCTCTGGTTTAGGGGCTCAATTTGATCAAACCTGCATTGTAGCTTTATTTCCAACATTCAGTCATTTTCATACTGTTCTTTGGTACTTTATTACCCCTACAACAACTACTAGTGTTACCAAGTGTGTGGGCTTTGGATGAGTACTGCAAAAAATAACCCAGAACTTGCTATTGCAGGTTTCAATAAATCCTAGTCTAGGGGTGGGAAACTTGTGTCGCTGTAATTTTTGTATTCTTGTCAAGTTTGGTTGTTCCTCCTAGAGACAGGATTCGAAGTAGGGCGTTTCCTGCCATCAGATGGGAAAATTTGCTGCTTAGATGTACATCAGACAACACTAATCAGAAACCCTAATGCTCTGTAACAAAAGGGATTAGCTAATGAATCCCCTTTCCGCCATATCTAGCTTTGACTTTCATGCTCACTTTTAAACTGTCAACCTGTGAATAGGGACATTCAACCAAGCATTTTAACACAAAGGTTTTTTCAGTAGAGTAGCTTGCTGGAAGTTTGAATGCTTTTGTGCATTGCATGTCATTTGTGTGTGAGGAATGAGGGTAAGTGTAGACAGGGACGCCGACAGGAATCCCAGGGCCCGGGACACTATTGAATGTTTAGGACCCAAACCACGGGCCAAGAATTTTTATAAATAGCAATGTTACTGTTCATAAAACAGGTCATAAACATTTATTGTTTAATGTTTTAGCTAGGTAGTACTAAATACCAAGATTAACTGACAAATAAATATATTGAAGGCAACCAAATGGGCCCCCCCCGAGGCCAGGACCCGGGACAACATTACCGATTGTCCCCAAGTCATCGTCACTGATTATAGAAATGTTATTGCGTGTAATTGTGTGTCTGTGTGTATGGTATGACTCTGCATCTACAGTGGGTTATAAGTGCCAGTTGCTATTTATATTTGTTTGTGTTCATCTGGGCATTTGTGTTTGTGGGTGTGTGTGTCTAATGTGTGGACTGTGCACTGCCATATCCGGTATCATGAATGATGTCAGGCTACTCAACGTTGTCCTCAAAGCAATGAGCTGTGATGGGAAGGCTGGACCCTTGAGTCATGTGACTGGAAAGAAAGATGCTCACGTCAGAGAAGTGGGGAAAGGGTGTCACATACCATAACTAGCCTGGATGGTACGCAGTCAGATGCTGGGTGGTGGATGGGAAAACCCACAAAACATCCACTCAAATTAAACATATCAATTACATCAGAGTAATGAAAGAAGGACACTTACAGTAAACTCATTATCGTCTATTCTGATTCCTGTTCCCTTACAGGGAGAATTCTCATAACTGTTATCTCTACGCAGTGCTGGTCACATCTCTCCTCTCGAACCTGGTCAGGTGAAGTCTATGAATCAAAGTCAAATCTTCAGCACACACATTTTGGGAGGAACTTGAGGAAGAGCACAGAGCAGAGAGAATCCAAATAGAGATCCACCAATAGTAGTGTGATGCCATTGTTTACTGTTCATAGCAGTTATTTGTGTGGTAAGCTACACAGATTTGGAGCATCTATGTATCTTCTAGTTCTAAAACATAGAATCAGTAAAGGTTTAGTTTTTTTCATGAATCATTCATTCATCGTAGATTAGCACAAAATAAAAAATACTATAGTACTTACTCAAGATGCGTGCTGATGAATTTTCAATGGTTGGAGGGTGATCTAGACAAAACTGGCAATATCTACTTGCTCTTTGTTATTTCAACTGGGTTTGCCAGGGACATATGCCAGGAGATTGTAAGGATGGTTTGCAGATGCTTGTCAGATATCTGATTCATATTTTGGAGGATGTTTAGGATGGTTTCTAACAACTTCCTCCAGACAGGAACAGCCAGGTCAGAATCTGGGAATTAAATCAAACAAGAATTCCCTAACAAGACCTGCAAGGTGAAATGGGTGTCGAAACATATTTATGTTGGGCATTTACAGGCCACAACACAAACCCTGACTATTCTGTAAACAAGACTTTAATGTATGTGAGACCACACTCCAGTATAACTTAATCAAGACTTCAGATCGAACTAAGATAATGAAGAAACACTAAACACTAAATCTAACTTGAAGAGAATTGAAACACCTGATTTTCAGATTTGTCATTTTTCTACTATATTGTGCTTGGAATAAAGTGGATGTTTCATCATATGGTTCCCATAGACTGTTTTCCAAATTTCCATTTTCATTTTACATATTCACAGATTTTACACTCCAGAACATATTTACAAGTTTAGTTACTTTGCATGCAGTTAAACCAGTAGGGAAGTGCACCTGTCCTGATCATAGTAAAAAGTCTTATAAAGCCCTTCTCTTGGCTGGGGGAACAATTCACTGTTATCCTGAAGCAGGAAAAATATCAGGCTTTGGAATGCAAAAACCCAACCCATAAGACAAGGTTCTGCCAAGGACCTCTTCTCCTTTAACTCCTCAGATAAGTTTGAGAACATGATTGCAACCTTGACCTAAGCACTCACGTCTGTAGCTATCAACCCTGACAGATCAGGAAAGGAACAGCATACCAACACATGTCGAACACATCTGGGAAAATAATGTCAATAAATAACAAGTCACAGCTGGATTCAGACGTCCCTCCTATCTCCTCTTAGATAAAGAGTGAAAAATGGGGTGTGAGTTATGAAAAAGTAATATAGCCTTCTAAATTATTGTTCTTTAAGGGATAGCATTTTTTTAAACATAGCTTGTTCTCTCAGTATCTGACAAAGATCAAGAACATCTCAATACAGTTAAAGTTTTATCTGCTTTGATATAGTGAGATAAATATTGTACATACTATACTGTTGATCTACACTTCTCTTTAAAGGCTGTTATTGTCTCCTTATTTTTGTGGACAGAGCACTGAGTGATTAGGTCACCATCGCCCTCTTGTGGACTAAAACAGAATATGCACATGCCGCAATCATGGATTGAAATAGGTATTAAGTGAGTGTAACTCATTCTTGAATTATAATATTACCATTTAAATGCTCAACTGGATGGGACATTATTGGCAGATCATTCCTGATGTCAAACCATGTCCAACTGTGTCATCAGGATGAATCATTAGGGGGAAAAATTACCTCTAAATGGAGAGACTAATGAGACTTGAACATATAAACTATAAACTTGTTATATACTTAAAGTGTACCGCAGTCAAAACTCCAGGAATGTCATGTCAACTTTTCTTGATTGGTTTTGTATTACTGATAAGTAAATAAACGTAGCAATTAGAAGTTAGTTGAATTCCATCACAGATTCATGTAATGCAAGTCCAAAATTAATCAAAGCAATACAGTATTTTATTTGACATAAACATTAAGCCACAACCAAAAAAAGATAATATTTGCCATGAGCATTGTACAGGTGTTGCCAGTAATAAAAAAGGAATGTAAAACAATATGGCAAACATGTTTGTAATAAAATTACATTTGTTGACACGATATTCACAAAAGGAGACAGGCCCATTGACTATGCAGTCTGTACTGATCTACAAATGGAAGTGAAATTGGGCACGGACTGAGACTTTGTTTTATCTGAATCCAAGAGAAACATTTACCCAAACAGAGATCACAGCTTCCCCTTTTGTGGTACTGTACTAAATATGAACACAGAATAGATCTACCTTTTTTAAGAAGTTCAGTCAATTGCAGCACTTGGGCCAGCAATTGTTACAGATGTTTGCCATTTAATGTGGAGTCATGTTAACCACGCAGATTGTTGGAAACGGTTGAGGTGTTTTTCAGCATCAGCCCACCACAGAATGGAGATCCCAAATATGGGGCAATTAATCAGTCTTCTTGTTCTGCTCTCTGCGGGCCTTTCTCTTCAACTGCAGGATCTTCAGATCTGTCATGGTGGAAAATGTTCTGTACACCCACAATGCCTGATGCCAAAACATACACATAGGTCCATTACTACAGGTGTAGGAGGAGTTCCCGTTCTTTTGGGATTAAAAGGTTTGGAAACTTTAAGACTTACCACAATAATGATTGTGTTGAGCAGAAGGGGAACAGAGTAGACCAATGATATGAACATCCCATTTGAGTCAAAGTACTGGAACCTGGAAAACACCCTTCGAATATAGAACAGAGGTTCTTCACAAACTGAATGTCTAATCTGACAACAGTTAAAAAAATAAATCACCCAGAAGAATACCAGTGAGTATATACTGTGACTGGATGATAATCTTACCTCCAGTTTCTGGCTGCCACCTCATTCAGGCATTCAGCGCTGTATACCATGCATACTGTAGGGAAGACAGAGGCAGTGTAGTGTTTCATAAAGACACATTATAATACATATAACCAACAACTTTAATGCAGTGATAGTCTAGACACATTAACTTACCCATAACTAGAAATTGGCATATTTGAACTCTGTAGAATCTAGACGTGAGAAGTGTTGTGAGGAGACAAACAGCATGGAACACCAGAAGTCCGATAAGCCAGGACTCAGACCATTGTATCTGCAGTCATAAAATACACCAAAAAGAGTGGGTTTGCTAGCTATGTTTCCAAACTATTGGCTAAATCATGTTGGAGCCTTGAGCAGTCAGAGGAGTGCAATGGGTTGGCTACTGTAGCAGGTAAGATTTTCTTATCCATGATTTACATATGTTTTTCAGGCATTTACACTTTTGATAAAAATAACTGTGGGAAAACAACAGTTTTTACTGAGAGAAATGTGGGCCAGATTTAAACCCATGCTGCATCTGTACATGCGCACTGCAGGCAGTAGCGTAGACAACTGGATCCCCCTACACCACCCTTTTGCTTCTAAATGCAAACATGCCTTGAGCGTGATACAGCTTGGAAACATTTAAAACATAAACTTTTATATATGCAAGTTTCAAAGATGCTAAAACACAGTAATAGTGGTTGCTTACTGAGTAGTCAGTTTTATAGGCTACAAACCAATCGTTTCATCTCATACCAAAGATGGATTGGGGCCTTGGGACTGCAACTCCGGTAACTGGACGTTTCTGGAGCCATTCTGAGACAATACATGCTTTGTGACACTGAAACTTACCCTGCTCGAAAAGAATCATGTAACAAAGGGTAACCTGTCGCTGTGAATGCAACTGGGGCCTCTTGTATCAATCTTGCCTATGTTTCTAATCAAATTCTGGCATTTGTAGAAATCCTACGATATGCGTGCGGACAAAATGATCAAACTGGCGTATGCAACACATGCGTAAGCTTCGGTTGATATCAGACCCATACTATACATCTGAATGTGTGAACGAGATTAAGGTCTCCGCCCAAAGAACGTTTACAATTCCCTATAAAAGTTATCCAAATTCATTGAGAATTTTAAATACGTTGTTTCTGAAATGTATTGTCAAATGTATCAAATAACTAATTGTAAGCCAACATGTGTCAATGCAGTAGCTCATTCAAAATCTTCAAAATAAATCAGCATATTGTAGTGTATGGTAAAACAAGATGAACAATAGCCTCATGTGCATGTGTTGCTTTACACACATGCACATGAGGCTATTGTTCATCTTGTTTTCTAATTGTATGGATGCCCACTGAAAGGGGTAGATTTTACAACCAATTAGTCCGAACAGTTTTTGGATCAGCTAAAGGCTGTAGGAATTAGGTTTTATCCCAAGTAAAGGAGTTCAAGTATCTTGGGGTCTTGTTTGCGTGTGAGGGAAAAATGGTGCTGGAGATTGGCTGGAGAATCGGAGCAGCGGGGGCGATATTGCATTCACTTTCCCACACCGTTGAGACAAAAAGAGAGCTGAGCCGGAAGGCAAAGCTCTCGATGTAACGGTCAATTTTCGTTTCTTCCCTCATTTACGGCCATGAAGGCTGGGTCATGACCGAAAGAACTAGATTGCGGGTACAAGCCGCTGAAATTCGTTTTCTCAGAAGGGTGGGTGAGAAGCTCAGTCATCCGTGAGGAACTCGGAGTAGAGACGCTGCTTTTTGCATTGAAAGGAGCCAGTTGAGGTGGTTCAGGCATCTGGTAAGGATGCCCCCAAGACGTCTCCCTAGGGAGGTGTTCCAGGCACGTCCAGCTGAGAGGAGACCTCGGGGTAGGCCCAGGACTAGGTGGAGAGATTATATTTCGACACTGGCCTGGGAACGCCTCGGGATCCCCCAGTCAGAGCTGGCAAATGTAGCTTGGGTAAGTGAAGTTTGGGGTCCCCTGCTGGAGCTGCTGCCCCAGCGACCCAACAATGGATAAGCGGATGAAGATGAAGATAAAGGCTCTAGTGTTTTGACGCTAGTTACATTCGTGGCATACAAGCCCACGATGTTGCAGGGAACAGTTTGCATACTCCTCAAAATAAAATAAAATGTATATTATAAAGCCATTTTTTACATCAGCAGTAGTCACAAAGTGCTTTCACAAATCACAAGGCCTACTCCTGTAGGCTATTCATATTTCTACTGATAAGATTTTTTTCATGCGTTTCAGGTGACATTCCTCTACCATCTTTTCCGAAATAGCATGGCATTTCTTCGATTCAACCGCTAGGCTGAGCATATGCATGGGTTCAAACTTGCGTAGAAATACGCACACTTTCCGGTCAAGTTCAACATTGTTAAATGCCAATTTTTGCCCAAAAACTGGCTGTACACATGGCTTATGTACATATTGTTGCGTGCGCACGATTGATACATGAAGCCCCTGGTGCGCAACAATGTTCACATACGCTGTGGTATCAACAGGGGGAAAATCTAAAAAAAACATTCCTTACAATGTTACACCACCGCCACCTGCCTGTCCGGCTGACACCAGGAAGGATGGGGCCATGGATCTGAACATTCTCCTTAGACTTGTCTTCAACAAGCTGTTTTTACGATTCTCTATACACACTTCAACACGGTTGTCCGTGAAACAAATAGGAATACGGCTGTTTCTGATGTACAGGAACTGTCAAACCAGACACCAATTAAAGTCGCATATGTCATGTGTTTTGCCGATACTAACGTTGTACAGTACCTGATTGCCTGTTTGTCTGCATTATATTGCACGCCACAACCATGTGACTCACTGTTGGAGCCACTTTTGTAAACAGGTTGGTGAACCTTGGCTTCGTTCGTAACTGCGGTCTTATTAGTGAATAAATAGCTGGGTGTTTTAAAGCGCTTGGGCCAATAAAAAATACATTTGATTGATAATTAATTGTCGACATCCTCAGTTGCGCACAGTACACGACATAAACCTACCCAATGCTATCCGGAAAAGGTAAAACCAAGTTTCCCGTTAACAAAAGGCATGTGCATATTTCTTAAGAACACAACTTACCATATGAAAAATTGAATTTTGCAGTAATGAGTACGAACTTAGTTAAAAACAAATTCAGTGTACAAATTACACTGGGTACTGAGTGTATAGACATGAACATTCTCCCCCAAAAAACGATTGTATGACCAATAAAAGTCGTTTTCTGTATTTCCAAACCTGGCAACAAAGTGTACAGTATTTAATGCTAGGTGTATTTCCGTTTAGAATGCGCTTAGCTTCTCGACGTTGGCGCATTTCCCTAATGTAATCACAATACTAGAATTGCAAGGACTAATGTATTGTATTGTCATTACAAGGCTAGGTAGATATAGTATCAGTTATCAAGCTAACCTATCCGATTTTTGCAGTTAAAGCGTCTATTGTGGCAGCAAAATTGCGTGAAATAAGACAGATATCCAAACTTACAGACATCAGAAATGTCCATATTGATGTGATTCGTAAATTGCTAAATCCGTCGACAGGAACAGAGCTAATATTTTGGGGTTGATGGTCTGTCATCTTGGCGAATCGGTACGGCCACACATCTACTCTTGAGTGTAAACAAAAACGAATGCGGAAGAAACGATCCCCCGTCGCTGAAAACTGACGTCGACAGGCCATTTCACAGGAACGTAATACTTACACGTACGTTTTTTTTATTCACATACAAACCCTTAAGAAAGATTTGGTCAGAAGAAAAAGTGTGTATTCTTTGTCAGCAACAGTGATTTTATTCACATTGCAATGATTGTATTCAAAATCTGCCCACAAATATATAATGTATGTATCTCATTGTTAATGTCTTTCAGTCCGGTTTCTGAATCATATTCAACACATACCTTATAATAGTAATATTACATTTAGAATACATTCTATAAATATATTAATTTGCAAATGCGACAGGGTTGAGCAATGTGTTCTGCTGGCTGGAACAATAGACAACCTTTTCCTGGAATGCAGGCAGAGGTAGTCAGGCCTTGATTTAGTCCACCTTCCTGTTTTGGTTCCCTTCTCAGCAACCTTGCTAAGTCTTTCCTGTCCCTATCCAAATCCCTTTCTTAAGCTCATGTCCTGTCCTGATTGATGCCACAGAGCATTCACAAATTCTCCTTGTGCAGCAAAAATATCCTTTACTCTTTGACTCTTCTTGAATAGTTATTACACAAGGTAAAAAAAACAAAATGTATTTGTTTAATACATAGACTGAAATATGTTTTAGTAGCTGTGGTTAAATGCTTCACAATAGTACAGTAAAATGTCAAAGGTTGGGGTAAGAAAAAAGAACGCCAAAAATCAATGAAGAAAAGTCAAAATGAATGTAATCAACAATTGTCATTGTAGTATAACACTGTCAGTAATCACAATGTTCACTGCATGCACAATTATTAAGCAAGTGAATATTCTGATCATATTATTTCTATGCACATTTTTGGAACTCCAAACATATAATCTTGAATGCTAATTAGATTGATTCATTTTCAGGTGATGTATGTATATATTTGTGTAATGTGGGAGGGTGTGGCAACAGTGAATAACCCCTCATATCAAGCTGTGCATAATTATTAGGCAGTTTCATGACCTCAGGTAAAATTGGCCAAAAAAGTCATTTAACTGACACTGAAGTAAAAAAAAATTAAATGCCTCTCAGACGATTGCAACACTTGAAATTGCTAATCGATTTGAGGTGTGACCACTGGTCAATCAAACATTTTGTTGTGAATAGTCAACTGGGGCACAGAAAAATGCAAGAAAATTAACAAATTAACTGAAAAAGACTTGAGAAGAATTAAACGTGAAGCAACCGGGAACCCATAATCCTCCAGTGCCATCATATTCCAGAACTGCAACCTACCTGTTGTGTCCATTAGTACAAGGTGTCAGGTGCTCACAGACATGGCCAAGGTCAAGAAGGCTGAAAGAAGACCACCACTGAATAAGATTGACAAGTTGAAGCTTATTGATTGGGCAAAGAAATCTTGTAATTAGTTGCCTAATAAATCTGCACACTTATGTATTCCCCTGAAAAAAATCAAAACTCACTTTTCCTATGTTAAACATTCAGGTTTGAGGTTCAATTATATTTTGGATTGACTGAGAGCATTGGGTTTGTTAAAAAAATTAATAATCTGGAATCCTAATCCTAATAATTGTGCACGCAGTGCATGTATATGTAATTGCCTCTGTGAATGTTTTGTGTCAGTGAGTGTCAGGGAGAATGTGAAAAGGTGCAGGAAGACAGAATGCAGAATGCTCTCTATGTTGCATCTGTAGATTGTTTGTCTCAGAGCATATACTGTGGCAGACTTCAGCCACATGAGGAATCCCAGCCACACATGCCATGGACCGTTTACGAAGCTGCCGTCAGGCAGAAGGTACAGGAGTATTCTGTACAAAACTCTAACAGGCTACTGGCTTCCTCAGACTGTAAGGCTGCTCAATTCAGAAACCCCTCTTCCCTTCCATTCATTGTTCCATCCAAATCTGTCACTTTATATCATGCTCATCTGCCAATAATATCATGTCACATTTACATTGCACTACGGTTGTACAGTTGTATAGTTATTATTATTGATGCGTGTTTATGTATAGTTATTGATTGTTTGTGTTATCTTCTTATTTTTATATTATAATTACTGTTACTTTTTTTACTTTGAACTGCACTGTCGGGAGTAGGAAAACCAAGCATTTCATTGCCATAACTTGTTATTGAAAATGGCAAATAAAACCTTTGAACGTTTAGTTAGCTTAAATTGAAAAAGGCTCAAGGTTTATATGGGAATATTTTATCATATCGTTTTGTAATTATGTAATAGATTTTATAAATAAATAATAACTTGACTGAAAAATCCTCATAAAACACAACTTCTGACATATCTTTCCTGAAATATCTTTCTTTATCATGTAAGACATAAATATGCAAAACAATCGGTTTCCGACATATCTTTCAGTTTATAACTTTCACAGTACAAGACCTTGCAACACAAATCAAATCATCTGATTAGTTTGCCATAAAAAAATTGAAATGTGATCATTTAAAACGTCAAACATAAAGGCTTTGTGCTGGTTCGTTTTAAAACCCTTTATGCCACATCATTATAGTAAGTAAAACACGGTCCACTCAGCTCCTGTCCTTTTCTGCATGGAACTCTGGGACAAGGCTGGCTACAGTAGTGAGTGGGGTGGAGTAGCTTGCTGCCATACTATGAAGACCAAGCATCAAACATTTCCAGCTGTAGCGAATGGCCTTGCCAAAATTCTGAAAGACAGAGGACAGACATAGAAAGCAAAGTTAATATCATTATTTATATTCAGCAAATTGTCTAAATCAGTCAGATTCAAACCAGAGGCCTTACATTTACTTGCCCAAGACTTCTACCACTAGGCTATCTACTGCCCAAATCGACAAACAATCATCAGCACAAACCTAAAGGTAATTTAATGATTTATCCTAATCTACTGATTAAAAGTTGTGTGTGAGGACAATTTCATCAACAGATCCCAAGGCTGGAACTAAGTCAAAACTAAGACATTAAAACTTCAAAAGCAACTTCAAACACAAGAAACCTTTATGTAAATTCTGAGACAATGCTTGCTCAGCAGGGGGAAATCAGTTTTTTTACTCTTCAAACTAAAATAAGAAGTGATGTGTTAAACAATGGGTTTTCATGTTAAGTGTTCAGGATAATACTGTCTAACTGAAGCTGTGCCAGAATGTCAGAACTGACTGTATCAGTGGATGTTAAAAACACCCAAGACATTTACTAGTCTTAAACTGTAGTCTTAATTATTAGTATCAAGGCTGCATATAAAACATTTAAAGATCTCTGATACCTGGGGATTGTGTATTAGATATTTTGTATATTTCATGGGCACGTGTAGCAAAAGTATGATTTTAAACATTAGTATAGTAGGACAGCAAATCTTTCATGACTTTCTGGTTTTCAAGATTTCGTTTCACGCTCAGGCCTCCTGAAATGTCAATACCTACATCAACAAGATTTAGAGCCCAGGCAGTAAAATCCAAACTTTCTTTAAACTCTCTCTGGAAATTTGTAGTGCATATGTAGAAATTGCAAAGGGTGTATACAGAAAACAATGAAGCTGGTCAGCAATCGAGACAACGGATTGGCAGACTCAATCCCAGTCCTAAAATGTTTATACACAACACACCCCAATTTGATAGTGGGTTGTAAAATAATAACATTTTAAATGAAGCCAAGACTGATGAAAAAAATACATTTGCTATGTTTAGTTAATTGTTGTACTCTGTTATTGCTAATAATCAACAGCCTACCAATATTCCACATCCATCACTGTTTACAGAGAACCCCCCCTAAGGGCCAGGTAATGTGGATCAGGGTTCAATGACTATCTGTGATCTGCTCCCTGCATTGGTTACCCAACTCTTAAGCTTATCTTATGAGGACACAACAGAGGTCTGAGATGTGAATCCGAGAGCCTTTGGAGATCTAGCCATTCCTGTGTAGCTCATTTAGTAGAGAATTGCATATTAAACGTAACCTTTTGGGTTAAATTTCCACAGGAGGGAAATATGAAAAAATTACAAAAAAAGACTGTAGGCACTCCTGAATATGTCTGCTAAATTACACAAATGTAAAAATATGATTTCTATAGTTGCTCAATGAGGCTTACTTAATCCAAACCCATGGGATAGACATTGCAGGACAAACAGCCTAGAAGGACTATTGGCCTACTCACCTAGGACTGACTAACCTGCTATTTAAAAACCTACAACAGCCACAACCCCACCAACAGCAGCAAAACCACAAAAACAAGTAAAAAGGGTTTTCATATATAAAGCTAATGGAAGGGAGTGCTACCATCTGTTTTACAAACGTTTCTAGAGAAATATTCAGCATTTTCAGTCAAATAATTCCACCATGACTTGCTTTTCATCTGGTAAAAAGTATGAGCTGGAACACAGTACAAATAATTCTGTAGATGTGCTGACTAACAGAGACAACCCTTTCAAAATAAAGGGAGTCATACACTCTGGTTAAGCCCTCAGTGACTCATTATGTAAAAAAAATTAAATAAAAAAATCCTGAAAGGGCATAATAAATTTAAAATAATTGTTCACCTCTTCCAGGAATCCCCACTGTCTTGATCTGACCTGCCACTTGAAAACACTCAGCTACCCATCCTATCTTCTCAGTCAAATTAACTGGTATTTGTCATTACACTACCAAGAGCATGAGATAACATGAAAACTTTAGAATTAAGAAAAGCCGACTGGATCTCCTATCTAGAAACAGTGACCACTAGTGGTATGAATATTTACTTTGATCTTGTTATGAACATGTCTGCAGAATTAACATTCTTCTTACGGCTTATGAGCTTATACACGTGATCTGTAACAGACTTGTTTTCCATTATGCTTGAACAAAAATTACATGTAATCAAATAGAAAATTAAATAGAAACAATTTAGCATAGAATAATTATTTTGTATAATGATGATCTTTGTGAAATACTCTCTATTTACAACCAAGTGATCCTATATAATAAGATCTGTATGAATTTTTATCATTAAGCGATATTAGAAATAATTTGAAAATGTCATGAATGATTGATTAAATTAATGTAATTATGATGAACTCATGTTAATACTGCATTGAAATCACCCAATAACCATTGCACACAGTATTTTAAATGAAGGAATACGCTGTGGGGAATTACTCAACAGAAATGTAACATTATCAGAAAATGTAACATTGATGTCACTTTATTTTTTCTATTAACTACACCAGGATGTTAAAATACTGTGATTATATAACTAAATAAAGCTAAATATATTCGACGTATGCAGGGTTAAGTATTAAAAACTTGGAGAAGTTTTAACAAATTGTTGGTTAATGTGTATAATTGGAGGTGGGAAATCAAACAGAAAAAGCTATTGAGTTCGTTACATACACTTCTTCCCCCACAATAGCTACCTTCTTGACTCTCTTGTATTTTTGTTTCTTCTTGTTTTTCCTTTCTTCTTTAGCTCTTTGCCTTCCCTCGTCGTCATCTTCAACTAAAGGCGCATACCTATCCGGTAAAAAAGCGAAATGGATTTCTCTGGCGTACTTGTCTTTCATTTTCCTACCATCTACCTGGGGGGTATCGCTTGGTGCTATGCTCTCTTCCTTCTCCGAAACGTCTATCTGCCTGTGGTACCTTGCACCTCGCTGCGACTGTCTGTCACATGAGGGATCGTTGTTGTCAAACAATCTCGACGCGAGAGATTTAGGCTTCATTATTGTCTCTCTGATCCTTGCTGGAATTGTTTGAAACTGCTGTGTAACGTCCTTTTAAGGGGCGTGCGTTCTTTGGACCGCGGACACGCTGCTAATAAAGCAGCCATCAGCAGTCAGTTGAAAGTTTTCCAAGGTAATGTTTCTGTAGAAAGCCGAGGAACGTTGTTGGAGACGTATCCGTTTTCTAATTATTAGAGATATGGGATTAATAGTGACGATAAATTATATGAAAATGATCGTCCTAACCATGTTTTGAAGGTATGTTATAGTCTACTCTATGTACAAACATTGGAGTAGAACAAGCTTTGGGGTATGACAGATGAACTAAGTTCATTAGGTATTTATAATATCTTTCACGAACCAATTGGCACTTATTATAGATAAAAATTGAAAGAATTAACCAAAGATCCCTTAAAATAAATCAAGCATGCCCGTACAAAATAAGATACCGGGCAAGCCTAGTTCAGCCAGCTCACAAAAGAAAACATTGCCCTCTGGAACTGGGTCACCCACGTGGAAAGCTGTGTCGTTAACCACCACACCACAGAGTTTAACAATTGAGGGAAGTCAGTATAGCCTCGTGTGTCTACCCTGAACAAATCTTATTTAGCCACTGGGCGTTTCAACAACCAATTGGCCCTTCGCGAATAATGATACAGTTAAACTGAGTAACGTTTCTTACTAGTGATGGGAAGTTCGACTTCTACTGACTCGGATCTTTTCGAGACGTTCAGTAAAAGGTTCGATTCTTTTGAGTCATTTCGTTCATTTGAGTCAATAATGCCTGCACCCCCGGGCCAGCGAATGCTCATCATCATAATGCCGTTTACGTGTCTCCTCCTTCAAAAATCAAACATTATTTACTGTACGCTATTCGTCCAATTATTTGTTGCAAACATGTATTTATGATGCTACTTTCTAGATCAACTTTTCTTTGAGAACGTCAAACCAACCGCTGTTAGACGGAGCGTAGGCTACTGAGCTGGAAGCCAGCGGTAGGGGTAGAACTCCGCTGTCAGACACTGCGGTGAAGATAGCTTTATATTCATATATAAAATATATATTCAAGTAACACTCCCTGTTTTCTCTGTTGCGGTCATTTTTAAAAGACGACATTACAGTCATGTCTATGGCAGATTCTCCCTGTATTCTCCGTAAAGGGAGTGTGTTCAAAGTGCATATGGAATGTAGTTTTACCTGACAAACACCAATTGCATTGCAACCAAAAAACATAAATAAATCAAAACAATAATAAATAGCTCAGAAGTTGGTGCCCTAGCATTTACATGGCTGTTGTTTTGCATTACAAAAAAGTAAAGGTAAAAATACTTTGATCGCCTGTTATTAAAATTAAGGTCAGTACTTGAGACCCAAGGTAACTTTTATAGTAGACCGCCAGGGACATCTGCCCTACCATGAACATCATTCAGTCTTATAATTAAGGAAATAATTAATATTAATATTAAAACATTTTAATTCAGAGAATTCTCAATAGCTCTGACCCAATAAAATGTCTGTTAAAATAACCAACTGAGCTGCTCTATCATCATCCTTTAGATTGTCTTTTTTCAATTTTGGGAATTATTATTTGTGTATGAAGCAATTTTTCATGAATTCTGTTCAATAGCTGAGACCCAATAAAACGTGTATGGAAAAAATAAACTGAATTAGACCTGCTCTACAATCAATATGGAAATAATAAACTGAGTTAGACCTGCTCTACAATCAACATCCTTATGTTGGCTATGTAAAAATGTTGGACATTATTATTAGTCTATAAATAAATTTTTCATGAATTCTGTTTAATAGCTCGGACCCAATAAGTCTTATATGGAAATAATCAACTGATATGGCTTCGGGGAGAGCTGCTCTACCAATGTTGAGCTAAATAATCCCATTTGAAAACTTTCTGTGGAGCTCGGTCAGAAAAAAATGGCACAAAAATGGCACATGTGAAATTAATTCTTCACATTTAGCTCGGTACATAACACATGAAAGCTAAAATGGCACATGTGATAACAATTGTTCAGTATTTTCACGTTTTATGTTCTTCAAATGTAAAATAGGTACCCAATGTATAATCACGTGTCCACGTGTGATTTTCACACTGAGTTACATTTTATCACGAGTAAACATGGCATATACTGTATAAATACTAATGATGGCAGGTGAGAATAAATAATGGTAATGTTTTTTCCACATTTATCATGGTACAAATCTATATACACTGAACAAAACAAAATGATAAACGCAACACTTATGAATTGGTAGGACCTGGAACACGCTGTTGTATACGGTGAGCCAGAGCATCCCAAACATGCTCAATGGGTGACATGTCCAGTGAATATGCTGCATAATGAGGTGATGGTCATGGATGAATGGCACAAGAATTGGCCTCAGGATCTTGTCATGGTATCTCAGTGATTTCAAAATGCCATCAATAAAATGCACCTGTGTTCGTTGTCCATAACACACGCCTGCCCATACCATAACCCCACCGCCACCATGGGCCACTCGATCCACAAACAACTCAGCCACACAACGCCATCCATGCTGTCATCTGCCCTGTACAGTGAAAACCAGGATTCTTCCATGAAGTGAACACCTCTACAAAGTGCCAGACGCCATTGAATGCCCACTCAAGTCACTTACCACGACAAACTGCAGTCAGGTCGAGACCCCGATGAGAACAACAAGCATGCAGATGAGCTTCCCTGAGACGGTTCCTGACAATTTGTGCAGAGATTCTTTGTTATGCAAACCGATCGTTGCAGCAGCTGTCTGGGTGGCTGGTCTCAGATGATCTTTGAGGTGAAGATGCTGGATGTGGAGATCCTAGACTGGTGTGGTTACATGTGGTCTGTGGTTGTGAGGCCGGTTGGATGTACTGCCAAATTCTCTGAAATACCTTTGGAGAAGGCTTATGGTAGAGAAATTAACATTCAATTCACGGGCAACAGCTCTGGTGGACATTCCTGCAGTCAGCATGTCAATTAGACGCTCCCTCAAAACTTGATACGTCTGTGGCATTGTGCTGTGTGATGGAACTTTACATTTTTGAGTGGCCTTTTATTACGGCCAGCCTAAGGCACACCTATGCAATTCTCATGCTGATCAGCATCTTGATATGCCACACCTGTGAGGTGGATGGATTATCTCGGGAAAGGAGAAGTTATCACTAACAAAGATTTGGACAGATTTGTGAAATATATTTGAGAGAAATAGGCCTTTTGTGTACATAGAGAAAGTCTTAGATCTTTGAGTTCAGCTCATGATAAATGGGGGGAAATGGGTTGCGTTTATAATTTTGTTCAGTGTTTTGTGCAATATCAAATATTTCTTAATGTAATTAAAAGATATCACAGTTGGAACTTAAGTAACTGAGTAACCCAACGAATATAATGGAGTAAATCATGAAGTATGAATTCACAACAGAGAATGAATAAACACCTTCCCTCATACTACTAAAATAGTGCATTTATTGATAGCGAAATGGTTGTCACTAGTGCTGGACATGTGAGGTTGTAGGTTCACAGAGAGTGGTCAAATGCAACGTTTTGTATTCTTTTGACAGCCTCAGTTAACATTTGAAACATATTGTTTATTAGCACTATAATGGACTGATCATGTACTGAACACATTTAGATATCTGTTTAAAATAATCTATTTTGTCGATCAAGGTGTGACCAAGGTATATTACACTCAATGAGATCAATAATCTATGAAGATTATATATTATTTTCATGATAGTTTCCCATTTTACTTGAATATGGCTTTCTAAATAGTCCTGCATATCCAATTAACATGTTTACAAGTACTAAAATAACAAAAATGATCCATTCCATGAATTACATTAAACATATTACAAACAGGCAGATAATATCCTCAGATTCTGCCTTATATACAATAAATTTATCTTTTAGGTCTTTGACCATTACTGCCACAATGTTTGTTGTATCAATGTTTTCAAGAGCAAGAATGTGTTTCATAACAGAAATAAGACTTAAACTGGCAGGATGTGTAATGGACCTCAATCTTGATACCTATATTGTAATAAAACAAACTGTGTGCTTCACCGTTTTGACAAAAACAAATGCTTGTGGACTTTTTTATTTTTTATTTACCATAGCTCTGACTATGATAAACCTGACTCTCTACAATAGCTTTATGATAATAGAGCATTTTCCTTTACTTTTGAATTTAGAAGACTCAATAGAGTACATCTCATAGAGATCCACTGGCTGTCTCTCTGCACTATAACACATTAGTCAAATCTAAATGCTTGATTTGCAGCACAATATACTTTAAGTCACTGTAAAACGGTTTACTACATCTGGTAACATTGTTCACATACCCATTTTTCCTATGCTCCTTAGCTGGAAGAATAATGTCAAGACATAGTATTATATTGAACAATTTCATTAAGACACAATTGCAGGACTCAAAAATGTCAGTTGAATAGCACCAAAGCGGATCCAAGTTTCTAACCATAAATGTAGTAACTTATGAATATTGAAGGTCATGTGACAAATCATGTCAGAACTTTTTCCACTTTTAATGTGACCTAAAATGTGAACAATTCAATTGAAAGACAAACTGAAATCTTCGTGGGATAAAATGAAAACCTTATAATAACATGGTTGCATAAGTGTGCACACACTTATAACTGGGGATCTGGCTGTGTTAGACTTAACCAAGCACATTCAAATGTTAAATAGAATTTATTACACACCTTCCATCATTTAAAGTGACTCTGATTAATTACAAATAAAGTTCAGCTGTCTCTTAGTTGCATCTCAGAGCAAAAGCCATGGTCTGCACAGAGCTTCCAAAGAGGGATCTCATTGTTGAAAGATATCAGTCAGAAGTGTACAAAATAATTTCCAAAGCATTAGATATACCATGGAACACAGTGAAGACAATTATCATCATCAACTGGAGAAAATGGCACAACAGAGACATGACCAAGAACTGGACATCCCTCCAAAACTGATGACAACACGAGAAGAAAACTGGCAAGCTTACAGCAACATTAAAGGAGCTGCGGTAATTTCTGTTAAGTACTGGCTTGTGCTACATCTGACAAACATCTCTCGTATTCTTTCTTACAAAGAAAAACATCCAAACCTGGCTGAAGTTTGCAAAAACAAACATGGGAAGTCTCCCAAAAACACGTGGGAAAATGTGTTATGGTCTGATGAAACTAAGGTTGCAAAAAGGTATGTTTGGCACAAAAACTACATGGCACATCACCCAAAGTTCACAGTGAATCATAGTGGTGGCAGCATCATGCTTTGGGGCTGTTTATCTTCAGCTGGAACCGGGGCCTTAGTCAGGGTAGAGGGACTTATGAACAGATACAAATACAGGTCAATTTTGGCTTCAGGCGTCCGTTAGAAAGCTGAAGATTAATTTCACCTTTCAGCACAACGACCAAATCCACAAAAGCATGGATTCGCCAGAAAAAGATTAACCTTTTTGAATGGCCCAGCCAGAGCCCGGACCTGAATCCAATTGAATCCAATCTGTGGGGTGATCTGAAGAGGGCTGTGCACAGGAGATGTCCTCGAAATCAAACAGATTTGGAGCACTTTTGCAAAAAAGAGTGAGCAAATATTGCCATGTCAAGATGTGCCATGCTAATAGACTCCTACCCAAAAAGACTGAATGCTGTAATAAAATCAAAATGTGCTTCAACAAAGTATTAGTTTAAGGGTGTGCACACTTATGCTATAACCAGGTTATAGTGAGTTTTTATTTTTCCCTCTCAGAAAGATTTCAGTTTGTTTTTCAATTGAATTGTTCACGTTATAGGTCACATAAAGTCTGGATAAAGTTCTAAGATGATTTATCTTGTCTCACAAACACCTCGCATTTTTACAGGGGTGTGTAGAGGTTTTATATCCACTGTAGGTGTTCTACTAGTTTAATTGTTTCTAGCACATGCTTCAGTTGGGGAATGTGGGCTGGATAATTTTAGGGATTTGCAACTCTCCTTTCATGCAAAATTTTGGGGGTCTTGCACTCACATATTAAACATTTGAAACAGGGACTGATCCGTATCAGCAAATCGTTACATACCTAGCCACTTTCAAATTGTCTTATATTTTTATGGTGACAAAGAACAGGTAAAGGACGCAGAAGCCCGGAGCTGGGCCGGTTGGACTGCTTGTTCTGGGGGTCAGGCAGCAATGTAAGCTTGCGCGTCACTCCGCATAGATGACCACCAGAAACGCCTGCAGAGGAAGGCCATGGTGCAGGCCAGGCCGGGATGGCAGGTGAGCTTGGAGGCGTGGGCCCAGGCCAGTACCTCCGACCTAGCAAGTTCGGGGAACCGGGTCGTTAAGGAGAGCAGTCTTCAACGTCTCCTCAACTCTCCAAAGCGCAGAGCCAATTAGGCACTGCTTCGACAGGATTGCGTTGTGTCGGGCGCATGGCTCCTCTCCTTTGGTGAAGACGTGGGACAGGGCATCCGGCTTCCCGTTTCTTGAGCCAGGTCTGTACGTGAGGGTGAAGTCAAAACATGAATAGAAGAGGGCCCATCTCGCCTGTCAGGGATTGAGACACTTAGCAGAACGGATATATTCTAGATTACGGTGATCTGTCCAAACGAGAAATGGCAATTCCGCACCCTCAAGCCAATGCCGCCATTCCTGCAGTGAAAGCTTGACGGCCAGTAGTTCTCGATTGCCGACGTCGTAGTTGGCCTCGGCTTGCGACAGACGGCGGGATAAGAAGGCGCAGACATGGAGCTTGGTGTCTACAGCGCATTGGGACAGCACTGCCCCAACTACAACATCGGAGGCGTCTACCTTGACCATTAACTGCCGCGATGGATCAGGTTGGGAGAGGACGGGCGCCGAGGTGAAACAGGCTTTGAGGTCCCGGGATGCTTCATCTGCCGCCGGGGTCCAGACAAATGGCTTGACGCAGGACGTTAGGGCGGTCAACGGAGCGGCTATTCAGCTATAGGTCCTAATGAACCGCCTGTAAAAGTTAGCGAAGCCCAGAAACATCTGGAGATCCTTCCGTGAGCATGGGGTTGGCCATCTGAACCTGCCCTTCAGACACAATATACCCCAGAAAGGAGACAGTTGAGGCGTTTGAGGCGATTCCCTAATGTACCTCTCCATGGCTTCCCTCTCCGGTTTGGAGAGGCTATTATAGACGCCCCTTGGGAAAAGAGGAGCCGGGAAGCAATTCGATGGTGCAGTCGTGCGGAGGGAGCGAGAGCGCACTGCGTTTACTGAAAACTTCCCGATGTCATGGTAGAAAGACGGCACATTATGATGTGTGCTTGCCGAAGGCAAAGCTCAACTATAGGTTTCTCCTATATTTCTTAATAGGTGTG
Organism: Esox niger; assembly: GCA_016801105.1. Taxonomy (NCBI): domain Eukaryota; kingdom Metazoa; phylum Chordata; class Actinopteri; order Esociformes; family Esocidae; genus Esox; species Esox niger. The sequence goes on from JACXGJ010006841.1 coordinate 29,931, forward strand.
GTTGTCGAAAGGGAAAGCACAACTATAGTTTTCTCCCATAATTCTTCTTATTATTATTAGGTGTGCTTGCCAAAAGCATACATTCACAAGTGTTTCAATGAGAGGCAAAATAATACAGAGGTTTTAATAAAAAACACCTTTGATAACAACTTTAAAGGTTTGAGGGTATCCTAAATAAGAATGTTATTACATGTTTATAAACGATTTACTTTATTATTGCTAATACATTTTTTTGGGATATTACTGAGAATAACTTTTTGTGCTACAGGCACGAAACCAACTTTGTTTCCAGCTACAGAAAAACAACGGACTCTCATTCAACAGTTTAGACTATCCTTAGTTCATATAATGAAACCTTTATTGATTTTACGTATGCTAATTAGCGTATTTACCGATAATTAACTATTAGGCTGTATCTTTTGAACCATTTGAGCTACAGACACAAAACCCACTATGTTTCACATGTTTAGGCTATACCCACTGCAATTTATGAACGGGTACTGGATTTTTCATATGCTCATTTGCTTAATTAGCAAAAATTAACTATTAGGCTGTATCATTTTTACCGTTGGAGCTTATAGACACGAAAAAAGCGTTTTGGTAATACCCACATCAAATTATGTAATGTTTATTGATTTTACTTATGGTAATAGCGCCAATTAGTGTAAATTAACTGTTATACTTTATCGTTTAAATCGTTCAAGCTACAGACATGAAACCAACTTTCCTTTACCAGTTTAGCTATCCCCTATTCATATTATTACCCTTTAATTTATTTTATGTATGCAATTTACGTAATTAGCATTAATTATATGTCAGGCTGTTTCTGTTGATCCGTTTGTGCTACAGACACAAAACCAACAATGTTTCACACGTTTAAGCTATACCGATTGGAAATTATTAAACTTTTATAGATTTTACATATGCTAATTAGCGTAAATAGTGTAATTAACTACTAAGCTGTATTATCTGAACTGTTCAAGCTACAGACACGAAATCCGTGATTGGTAAAACGTTTATGAGAGTTAACTGTCATGTATGCTAATTTATGCTAATTACTCTCACCAACACTATGTCTTGAATCTTTAAACTTTCAGATTCCAAATCATATTGATAGGTAAAAACTACTTCAAACCATACATACTTTAAACAGCTAGCAAGCGCACAACATTTTCTTCAGGAAATGTCTAGTTATTATTATTATTCCTCCAGCCCGACACCCTAAACGGTAAGAGCTATAAACACGAAACCAAATCCAAAACGTCCCACATGCTTAAACTCGGGCTGCTTCAGCAGATCTTTTTCGTTGCTATTACACTTTTTAAACTATATCAATATTTAAATGAGCCACCAATGTATTTCAATGGGAAAAAAGTGTTGCTAGACTTGAATGGTAAAAAAGTAAAAAATTCTATACAGTTCTCCTACATTTTTTAAGCTATCAAGTCCAAACCAATGCCAAGATGTTAAGTCTGGCCCAACTTGAGTTGCTATATTCAGAATTTTGATAATATATGTTTCATTTTGCAAATATAAACATTAAAAACTTGATTAATTAATGAGAACCAAAGTTATACAGAGGTTTCAATAAAAAATGTCATGCTTTATAGCTATTCAACCTTTGATAACATTAAAGACCAAAGGCAATCCTAAATAATAATTATTTTACATGTTTATAAACAATTGACTGTAATTGCTAATTTACATTGTTAGGATATAATTAAGAATGACTTGAACCGTTCTAGCTATCCCCAGATCCTATGATGAAACGTTTATTGATTTTACAGCTACTAAGCATGTCACAGTCCCGGCCTGCTGGGGGTGTTCCGTTCCGTGTTTTCTGTTTGTCTGTGATTTGTCTGGTCCTTGTTTCAGTTGATCAGTTTATTTCGTTCACCTGTGTTTTGCCCCCACCTGTTTCTGTTCTCCTTGTTAGTATGTGTATTTAGTTCAGCCAGTTTTCCCCTGCCTTTGTTGGGTCATTGTTTGATGTCAATGTTGCCTGGCATTGTGAATGTTGTTACTGTCCATCTGCTCCTAGTCCATGTTTGCCTGTTCGCCTAGTTTTAGTTTGTTCTGATTTAAGTAGTGCACGGCACTCGGTTTTGTTTTGCTTTTAGATCAATTAAAATGATTTACCCTGCACCTCTGCACTTGCCTCCATCTCCCTCCTTGGCTTCCCTGCACAACCCTGCGCCACGTGACAAAGCAAAATTACATCATTAGCGTTAATGTACTTCTAGGCTGTATTTTTCCCTCTGCAGATTAGGGTATTTATCATTCATTTGCCATTAGGCTGTATCTTGTGAACCGTTCAAGCTACAGACATGAAACTGTCTCTGTTTCAAATGATTAGACTATTTCCAGTTCATATAATGACACGTTTATTGATTTTATGTATGCTAATTAGCATAATTAGCGTGAATTAACTATTATGCTGTATCTCTTGAACCGTTTGAGCTACAGATACAAAGCTTTGTTTCACCAGTTTT
>JACXGJ010006842.1:0-16304 GCA_016801105.1 Esox niger
ACCTGGACCTGTCTAAATGCACCTGGACCTGTCTAAATGCACCTGGACCTGTCTAACAGCACTGAGCATTTAGAATTGCCACTGTACTCACCTTTCTTTTTATCAGATGCACATCATTGCTGCTATCCCCACATTTCAGTTGTACACAACAACTCGAACATGATCAACTGCATATTTCAGCCACTGCTCTGATGCTAAACTGCAATTGCGCAACCTGGAAGTCCACATTTTACCTAAAAGGCCTTCTAAATGGGAAAGTAGATTCATGGTCTCATGGTCAAAATCCTGTCATTTTTTCACCTGCTAGTCCATTTGCTTGGACCAAATGAAACCAAAGTTCATACATATGTTACTATTAAGTCCAAAAGAGTTTCACATGGCCCAAATTATAGTGGACCACATTTTGTAAAGAAAAAACAAGGTGGGAAATGTCTTTCATTTACTTGCCAGGTATTGGACAGAAAAATATAAACTAAATCCCCTTTGCAGTAACAAATCTCAAATGTGTGCTCTAAGCCCATTATCTGTGTACAAGGCATTTGGAAATTATTCAGACCCCTTCCAAGTTTTCCATATTTACATTTTTATTCCTTTCAGAGTAAGGCAGTAACTTAATAAAATGTGGAAAAGGTTAAGGAGTCTGAATACTTTTTGAATGAATTATCTATACTTAATCACTAAAAACTAAAAACTTTGTTTTTGTGGACCTTCGCCAACATTTCAAAGTTGTGTTTAACTTCCAGGCTTCTCCTTGTTTGTCCTCTGCCACTCATCATGTTAGTTAGCCAAAGACTCGCGATGTTGACGATTGCCCTGCTAATTCAACAATACATTGGGAATTCAACCCATAATACACTACACAGCATTTCTGGGTCATTTTCTATATTTAGGTTGGATTGTATTGGCACTTGAACTGTGCCAGGGTTCATTTGGAAGCCGACCGAGACCACCTCGTTTAAGTGGACCCACGCCGGGTTAGGATTTGGAATTCTCAGAAACAGATTTAAGTGGAGAACACGATTCCGGTTCCGAATCAACCGGACAAAACAAGCTAGGTGTCAAAGAGGCCCTCCTTTGTACTAAACAAACAAATTGGCAAAAGGAAAAGGAGGAGGTGCTTATAGCACATTGAAGTGGTTTCTTACTTCCTGTGTTGTCGAGCAGGAAATAAATCCCTTTGTATTGCATGCTTCCTTAGTAACAACATTGCTAATTAATAAGTTCTACACATTTATAAATTAACTTCGGATCAGAACTCCGGCTTTGCATATAATTTCCTATAATCGCTAAAGCTACTGCAAAAAACATGTCTCATATCAACCGTAACTTACTTCCTTACTTAACACAGACAGGCAGAGTGTTCTCACCGGGCTTAAATGTACAGCAAATTGTCTCTGCTGGGATTTGGGACCAAAACCTAAAATCACAGCAGTAATTTTTTTAATTTGAAATAGCATCCTTAATCGTATTTTTTTCCATTGCAAGCTTTGGAGGAATTAATCTTAATATTTTAATGTTATTACAGGAGAAGGAAGAAGGAAGAAAATGAGTGGTGCTGTCGATAATTCGTTTTCTGTAACTGTTACCAACTTTCTTCTCTCTTTACTTCCTTCCCCCCCCCATTCCTGCACCTCTCCTTTCCTCTCTCTCCTTCCCACTGTCTTTTCTGGGTGTCTGTAAAATGATTAGGGTGGCCTCTGTGTGCTGCTCATTTACAGCACCTAGGTGGAGAGACACTCCATAAGCAAAATCCACAGTCATTAAAGGTGCGGAAGTGGTGAGAGTTCAGACGTGAGCAGCATGTCTTATAGCCCGACCGGCTGTCCTCCCACAGACCTTTATCAAAGGCTACTGCTTTAATATGGAGATTATGCTTATGTACTTGTCTCTTGAAAGGCATTTTCCTAATTTACTTATTAATGACATGTAAATCGTATTTATACACAGGCCCTTAATTTTGAGAAAATGTGGTGTCTACTGAGCACGCCGTAAATCCGAACCGTTTGAAAATGCGTGAGAGATAGAATGAAAATTTCCGAGCCGCCCTCCATTCTTGTTGCGTTAAAAATTAATACGGTCCATGTTAAATTTATTAATATTGCTTGCTGTCATTCAGTTTGCGTCTCTCTAACGGAAATGTGACTTGACAGCAACCTCATTAAAGATGTATGTCATTGTATTCAACAAAGATTAATGAATCTCCTTAAAAAAAATATGTAAAGGGAAAAGTGATTGGAATGTGAAGTCGGTGATTTAAATAAGGTCACGCAGGCAGTAACATATTTTAATATGCATCCCCCAAAAAAGGTGCAATGCAAATTTAGGAGGGGGCATCACTTTCTGAATAACCGGGGGGATCACTCTCTTACTATCCATGGAGGGCTGGAGGGGGGGATATGTTCAGTGTTGTTTTTACCCAGAAAACAGCAAGCTATCTGGATGAATTAAACAAGATTTTACATTTTGTTTAGCCCGTGTTTATTGCTCCACAATCATTTTGGTATCTTATATATTGTCATATGGTTAACTCAGACTGGTCTTGTGTTGTTTAAACATCTACAACTTACCAGACTGGTCTTTGTAACTGTATAAAAATCTACAACTACTAACAGACTGGTTTTCCTTTCTGCATATAAATCTACATCTACTACCTGACTGGTCATGATTACTGTAGGTAAAACTACAGCTACTACCTGACTGGTCATGATTACTGTAGGTAAAACTACAGCTACTACCAGACTGGTCTTGGTTACACTACAGTTGTCCTCATAAATTTGCATACCCTGGCAGAAATAGTGAAATTTTGCATTCATTTAAAAAATATGACTGATCATGCAAAACAACTTTTCTTTATGGATAGTGATCATATAGAGCCATTTATTATCACATATTTGTTTGGCTTCTTTATAAATCATAATGATAACAGAAATCACCTAAATGGCCCCACACATGTTTGGCCCTGTTACAGGTACACAAGGTGACACACATACAGGTGAAAATGCCAATTAAAGGTGAATTTCCCAAACCTGTGGCTTTTTAAATTGCAGTTAGTGTCTGTGTATAAATAGTCAATGAGTTTGTTAGCTCTCATGTGGATGCACTGAGCAGGCTGGATACTGAGACATAGGGAGCAGAAAATAACTCACAAAAGACCTGTGTAACAAGGTAATGGATCTTTAAACAAGGAAAAGGATATAAAAAGATTTTCAAAACCTTGCAAATGCCGGTAGTGAGTATAGCAGACAAGGAAGTGTGTGTACATGTTGCTATGGCCCGTTAATAAATCCCTCCCACCTTGACGGTTTGGTTGCCGAGCGTGATGACCACTCACTATGCATTCCTCAGAGGCCGAGGCGTTGTGTAGACAGAAATGCGTTTCCTCATCGCACATCAACGCTAAAGACTAAACCTACATCACGTCATCTGATGTCATCTGGTCCTCCAGTAGAAACAGAAGCATTCACATCAGCCTTTATTCATTCCAACAACACGATTAGACCCGGACACTTGGAGTGGTTCACAGAGAGCCCAGAAGTCATCTGCAGCAGAGATAACGTGTGTACTTGCACAAATTGGAAATTTCAAATATTAAACATCCAGACCCGATCCATTTTACTGCTGATCATGTTTGTTGCCCAAATAGAGTGACAAGCAATCAAACAAGGCTACTTTATCTGTTTTATTTTAATTAGCAGGTCAGCACAAAGCACTTTGTAGTCAGCAAGTCAAGAAAGACGTTAGATATACTCTTTAGATACCTCAACACAATTGTACAATGAGCCTCTAAGTTGCTGACTTATTGGGATGCTAGACTAGACTGGTGATCTCAAAATTTGCTTTCCACAGTCTTCCACTGTATCTATGTGTGGACTACATTCCCACTCAAGAGGAAGCCACTCGAAGTCATCTGTGGTTTGAAGAAGAGAACTTTGGGAAATGTAGTCTAACAATATACTATTTCCATTTTGAAACCACGGGTCCTCTGGCCATTTGCATGCAGCATTAATTATTATCTGTCCTAGTTTGTGATATTAGGATCCTTTTGCTAAATGGCCAGCTACCATTTGAAGTAATGAATAAATGAAATATTAGTACACCACATTTAATCTCCCCAGGCAGAATATTGTGTCTGTTTTGCTTTTTTTGTGTACAATTGTGCATTCTAACATGTTTACCAACACAATTTCCGACCAAAGGCTTGTTATAGGTTAGCTAAGCATTCTATTTGCTTTTGCACTTGTTTTCACTGAAACAAGTTGCAATAATATTCTTATGGGAGAGAGGGGAAATGGAAACCTTCAATGCAACAAAACATTCTGGATTGCATTTCCCCTAAAACTGTTCAAATGTTTCCCTTTTCTGAATATTTATTCAATAATTAAGAAATATTATAATCTCTGAAAGCAATACAAGTTGACAAACAGTCAAAACAAGTTTTCTTAATACTTTATTAGGGGTTGTTGTGATTGATCAGGAATACTTATTTTTTTGAGAAAATGTACCACTTCTTTATTTTGCTTTTAAAAGACCAGCCTTCATATTATTAAAAGAAAATCTCTTGGAGTGAATATGTCACAGACATATTTAATTCATGAATATAAACAAACTTCGGCCTTGATTAAATGTATTTAAATCACAGGGAAATTATTAATAGCACAACTTTGTAATTGCCCTGATGGAAATGCAAATGATGATGTGGCAACATGGATGTAATGCGCGCTGTAAACATCACAGCCTGGCTGTAGACCTACAGTAAAACCCTGTCATCGCTGGATAACAAGGGAGATATATCTATTGTTCACCGCGTTCTGTCCCGTCAAACGGAAACCCACTTCCATCATTGCCCCTCGATTCAGATGCTGGTAGTAGCAGTAAAAATGTGTATATTATTTTTCACTTAAACGTATGTTGCCTTATTGTCTGTGCCGTGCGTTGAAAGGGAAACGAGCGTCTATTCACAGCTGTTTAATATACGGCTACCTGCGGTATACATAATAGATGATACTGTCTTTTTCACAGCCTGAGACGCCACGTCAGATGACGAGGGGAGCAAAGAGCAGGGAGATGACCTGTTCTGAAGATAACTGACCGTGTGTATTCATGTGTGCATTTATTTACTTTATTATTTACTATATTTGAAATGATCTCCACTTGTCCTCCGTTGTGACGTTTGATCCAAACCAACCCGTCTGGTGAATCAGCGTCAGTCGTTGTATCACGTTGACGCTGGCGAGGGGTCAGGGGTTACTAGGTAGCCCCCTGGTCCGGTGCAGACCTGTCTGTGTCCCAACTGGCAGTCTATTCCCTCAAAGTTCACTTCTTTCAACATGAGCCCTATGGCTTTTGGTCAGAGGTAGTGTACTATGCAGGGTTCCCAGGCCTGTGTCTTTAGCAGGGTCAGCAGGTGGGAGATATTCATTTATACCTCAGATAGGGAACATAATGATTCCTGATAAGTATTTAATACCTAATGCCAGGGGCGGATGGGGACCAGAAACCATTCCTGGCATTTCTAATACATGATTTCTCCCCCTATATGTCTCCATTGTTTGCCAATTAATGAGCATTATGTGCACAAAACACAGGCCCACTTGTCTGAACGTGGATCTGCTTTAAATGTCAGATTGCCAATCCACCCCTGGCAAAAGAGTTGGAGACCTGGGTATCCAGTCGTATGCTGAAATAAAACTCTGAATAAAACGGTCTCATGGCTGTTTCAATGATTACTAAAGCCGTGTAGGAAGGGTTTTACTCGTCTTTATCTATACTGTCAACAAAGTGTTTCCATAGAGATATATATACTATGTAGTATATACAGCATAAAGGCATGAGGGGGTGTGGTATACAGCCAACATGATGTCTAAGTACATGGCCAATATACCATAGCTGTTCCTAGACACAACAAATATATATATATATATACAATACACACAATATTATTTGTAAAAATGAGTTGAAATGGTGTGGTATTAGATAAAGAGTTTTTGAAGGCAATAGGTGCTAAGAAGAAGAACATGATCACAATAGCGTTCTCTCATTACAGTACACACGTCAACAATTGGTTATGTACATTTCTCTCTGTGATTTCAAAATTTCCTTTTCATTAAATGACCAAAAAAGGCCATAACGATTAACTGAGTGAGATATCCCGGTAGACGCCAGGAATAATCTTTTTTTAGGGCAGATAGAGGTTAGTTTTTTTTAATCTCAGGTGTATGATTAGAATCAATTAAATCACTCCGCCTATGTCAGCCACGGGATTCTCCTGGCGGACAAAATTATGCACACAAAAAAGTGTTCGTGGCCCTCCCCGTTTCTGTCTCGGCATCACTCACATCCACAAATGAGATTAAAATGTGCAGCTCAGGGATTTCAAAGGGATATTTTCCATAAGAACATGAAAAGTCCTGGGAAGCCCAATGTAAGTAGACTTGAAAGCCTCTGGCGGGGCGAGAAAAACCCGCCAGCCCTCACCGAATCGCATACCGCAAAATAAGTGAATTATTTACGACCATGTAGGTCTTGTTTAAAAACAAATAAATAGCATTCGGTAGCATGCCACAACAAACGTTTCTAGCGGTGGCACTGACATTTGACTAGAGCTGTCACCGGGCGTTTATGTTTCTATTTGTCTTTCAGCCGTTTGTTTCTCGACAGGGTGAACGCTGTGGCGGGACTGGGACTTTATTGTGTCATGGCTCGGTGTTGTGTTGTTACATGGCCTCTTACTTGTGTCTGTATTGCTGTCACATCAACGCTTCAAAGGCAGTGTGATTAACTTGAAATGCGCTATGTCAACCTATCCTCTCCACTCCGGGGTTCTCTTGTACACCACCGACAACCGGGATTAAGTGTTTGCAACAAGAGCCGTGACACGCTGCTTTGATTTGTACACCAAACCTCCTCACTTTGGGGTTTGAGGCGAGGAGACCAGATTCTTCCTTCAGAATGGGGGGCTGTGTGGGCTAGACTGTACGGTAGAAGGGATGTCTGGGAAAGCTGGGCCGCTGTTCAATGTGGGAGTGTTGTTGTGGCTGTCACTTGAAGTGGGTGCATCCTGTCTTTGGCACAGATGCGCTGTGTGATTTCTTTGTCACTTCTGCTATATTCTGTTCAGCCTGAAAATATGTTTCAAATATGCATGTTGTTGCATTTCCCGAGCCAGTAGACCTGTACAGTAATCTGCATTTGACAAGCATAGAACAGGTTCGATTTCAAGCAATTTGCAAAGTGAACCAAATACCATATCTAAAAGGCGCTTCATTTGAAAACCACGGCCGATCACGAGGATTTCATGTGTACGAATGGAATTGACTCTAGTTCTGATCTTTAGTACTGTCCTTTAAGTTCCATTCGAGCTAGCTATTCTTGTTTGTTGTGGGTCAAAACCAAATGAAGTATTTATCTCTCAGTACTGTAGTATACAAGTTCACGGTACTAGAGACACTTTGTTGAAGCTTAAGCATGGGGACACAGACCCATTCATTTTCACCACAGATTAGGGTTGGCAAGGCTGAATATATGAGGTGATGCTCAGAGAGCTGGACCCGTCACATTTCCCCGGGAGCAGAGTGATAAATGCATGTTGAAACCATGTAAAACTGTCTGAACAAGGTATTGTCTAGGATTTCAAGAAGCTCTACCTCCGTTATATCAGTCAAGATCCCCCTTAGAGCTATTCAGTCCTATTTAATACTTTATTATGTGAAAATATAGAGCACATATTGCTTTTAAAATCTGGTGCTTCTTTGTCTTCTGACAAATTTACCTATTCTCCAATTCAGTTTTGAGCCACTGTTCTCTGTCAATCCTTGTAAAAGACAACATCCCCCCTCCTGCTAAGTAAAGCTTTTGATATAGAGCCCGGCCATAAAGCTTTGAGAAAGAAATACACACTGTATCCACCACGTAACAAGCCCCACTGAAATATGGCGTATTGAAATGCCTAATTAACTGACTGGCGTCCAGTCACATCAGGTTGCTAAACCTGCAGGCTCACCTCTGCTCATCTGATTCCCGGGGGTTAATTCAACATGCACACACTTTATAGCCCCTCAAGAATGATTTCTGCAGACAAGGATTATGCTGAGGGGGAATTTACCTAACTCTGCGGTCAGTCCATGTATCTTCTTTTATTAGAGAATAGAAGGGAAAAGCAATGACATTTTTATTTCTTTGGAATTTGAAGATGGACATGGAGGCATCCCAGGAGAAAGCGAAGGCCCTGACGGGTGAGACGACGGTGGACTCACTAAGGCCAGTAAGGGACAAATCAATTCCTGAAATGTCCTTGACTTCACCGGGTCTAAATGTATTTTCTTTGATAGTTTCAGTGCTGTTTTCTGGCTAGACACTCATCTGCCTTCGGCTGTGTTTGATATATTTTGTGACGGTTGTTCAACTTGACATTATGCTGCAGAGTGTTTTAGTAATTTCAGCCAGTCATTTAGAAAGTTCTGATCATAAGTGTTAATGGGTTCCCAACATGTTGCACATTGTGTGGATACATCACCCATAAAAGATTATATGTAATGTCCCGTGAATGCAAAAGTAAACACAATAAAACCAAGAATGCTATGTAGCAAATTATAATTTTTAAACCGTCTTGTGAATTTCAAAATGCTTTAGATCCTGGAATTAATTTTTAAAGAAACTGTGTTGTGCTTTCGAATCACAAATCTTTTTCAAAATATTCTGAGACTTTTACCACAACTAATTCATAACCACTTGTTGTTGTTCTTTTAGGCTTTCTCTTGATTTCGTTAATGTATGCTGTCAGGCAGTGTTAGATTTCAATTTGGCATGAAACTGCTACCTCGTATTATTACCCTGATGGCCAAATTTGTATGGATCATGTATCATATTAACCTTCAGTTCAAGGTGCTGTATTGTTTCGTATTACTTTCATCTTAAGCATAGCCGTACCTCCTGGCTCACAACAGCCGCAGTGATTACATATCTAATGAAAACTATCTCCGTTGAATTTCCAAAGTAAATGCCAATTTAAATATCAATTTATCTGTCTTTGAGAGTGCCTTTTGGCTATTAGTCCATGTGAGCAAGTCCAGCCTGGTAATTTTCTTTCTCTCCTTGACTTCAGAAAGGAGTGTGGGACCTTCATTCGCTCCGTATCCTCTCGCACTTGTAGTGGAGGAGAGGAGATGAATAATGTAGTAACACCCTCTCCTAGATCCTGACTGAGGAACCCCTAGGGTACGAAGTGCCTGGTTCAAGTGCACTCACTCGAGGGGGCGCCGCTAGTATCAGCTAACAATTATCCTGTGAATTTGTACACTTTATTACTGGATGTCCACTGGGCAAACAGTGTCATGACAGTGAAGGTCCCCCTCCCTCTGCCACTTATTTATCTAATAAGGGCAAATTAATTAGACCGGAATTAGCTTTGGAAATGAACTGCCCTGAAGAAGAGCCAGGATGTCTGTGTGATGTTATGAATCATATTTAAATATTGCCTAGTGCAGTCTAATCCTGCCTATTGTGGTCTAGTCCTGCCTAGTGCAGTCTAGTCCTGCCTAGTGCAGTCTAGTCTTGCCTAGTGCAGTCTAGTCTTGCCTAGTGCAGTCTAGTCTTGCCTAGTGCAGTCTAGTCCTGCCTAGTGCAGTCTAGTCCTGCCTAGTGCAGTCTAGTCCTGCCTAGTACTGTTTAGACCTGCCTAGCGCTGAGTCCTGTTCAGACAGAATGTACCACACTTGGATTCTAAATTCAAGTAACAGTAGTGGAAATAAATGCACGTGAAAACAAGGATTCCAGGTTTTTATGATTTGTATGGTTTATTTTCCCTCTGTTCAGTGATCCTGCCAGGGTTCTGTTCCGATACATGACTGTAACTGTGGCTTGTTATGAAGCATGACACACATGGCCGCGCCACCATCAGGTGGCGTCTGCCTTTCCCATTAGTGACATAAACCCCGTGTGAGTCCTATTACCACGAGATCCAGCCTCTTTCGATGCCCACTTTCCTCAGGTCAAAATGCTAACAGGCAACGGGACCCTTTGCACGCGGGACGACACCGGTCTTTGTTTGACAAGCCTGAGGCGCGACCTCTTGATGATATGAAGAAAGGGAGGTCTGCTAACACCATTACAATGCCCCAACCCACCCTTCCCCCCCCCCCCCCCCCCCCCCCCCCCCCGCGGTCAGGCACCGGCCCCCCATTCTCCCCTCCCAGCTAAAGTATTAAATCAAAAGCCGGGGCGTCAGGCTGATGTGTGCTTAACATCCCTGAGCACCTGTCAGTGATGAGCAGGGCCAGCCAGCCACGGTGTCCTTGCGTCTATTCCCCCATGTGCAATCACTTCCTTATCTGTCCACAGGGCACGGCCCGCATCCCAGTCATCCACGCATGCATACCTAACGAGGAATTCCCCGCGAGGCACGCCTGCCCGTGCGCCGACGCCTCGCTAGGAAGCAATCGGAGGAGAGGACTCTGCTCCCGGTCACAACAACTCCTGTTTGTTTCTTTCATTATTCATCTGTTGTTTTGTGGAACCGGCGGAGCGAAGGTCACGCACGCCATACGGTTACGCCGACGGGGGCTCTTTCTTTGGCGCCGGGGCCCGGCTTCAGGGGTCGTCTCTGTTTACTGGGATATGGACATAAATGATTTGACAGCGACTCAAGGCCTGCAAGCCAATCATACACGCCATTCTCTAAGTAGTACCACATTTGTGTGTGTGTGTGTGTGTGTGTGTGTGTGTGTGTGTGTGTGTGTGTGTGTTGGGGGGGGTTATGTGCACATTGGACGGACAGTGACAACATGATAAATAAACAAACTGAATGACTACCAATAACGAATACACATTATCGTGATAGTAACAACACCTCTAAGATGAAAATGTTAAGATATGGTCGTTCCTCTGTAGAGCTCGCCACTAAATCATTCAGCCTCTAACCAACATGCATACGGAAGTTTTCCTTTTCTATTGTGGAAACTCCCAAAGTGCCTTTTCTTTCGTCTTCACTCCACAACCAGGGCAAACTTACAGAGACATTGAATTAATTATGAAAACAAAAATATAGTTTTGTTCTCTTCTTGCCAAAAGCTCATTTGATATCTTGTTACGACGTCCTTACTGTGTCACCCTTCTGCCGTATCAAAAAAGAGACGACATTTAAAATGTGATAAAAGAATGAAATATCTCCTCTGGAAGTCTGAGACTGACCTTGTATTTTGACTAGAGTGACAGAGAACAAAGGTGAGACAGAACAATGCCTGTGGAGGGACACTTTCCTGATGTATTTTTCCACTTGATAACGACGTAAGTAAAAGGCCTCTCCCTGTCACATATTGTATATACATCTGATTATGTCTAATCCCATCTTTTGGTTGGATTTTTTTTTGACTTATCAGGCATTAGATTCCTGTGAAGGAGGTGGTTCATGTTATACATATTTTATTCAAGCGGTTGAGGACACGACAACGACGCTCCATTTCAGATGTTTCATCCCCCCTCACAAAAACAGCTTGAGTGGTGTGCCTCCAAAATCCCAAGTTATTTCACGACAACAATCAAAGTGATGAATTTGAATATGTAAGGACTGCATGCAGTAGTGTGGTGAAATAGGAACCCTTTGGTGGAAAGCCATGACAGATATTCCCTACCGAACCAGTGTATGTCTGGTTTACCTGCAGAGGGGTTACAGTGAAGCTGCCAGAGAAAGCCACGTCTTCCTCTGCCAGTGAGTAGACACAGGGGGCATTGCAAACTTCCTGAAAACTTTGCCATCCTAAAATATTCCTGGCCTATTCATAAAGTTGAATGAATCAGAATGTGTCCCGTTCTAATGGAATGTGTGAAAGGCAACAGAAGAACCGGTCATTTTAGGCGGAGACGCGGGCAGGGTTGCCGAGAGGTCAGGGGGGTTGAGTCAGTAAACCAAAGGTCTCTGGTAAAAATCCCAGAGCTGACAATGTGTAATACCCAATCTTCCTGTTCCGGAGCAAGGCATTTCGCTCCGGTTCGCTGCTGTAAATGTTCTGTTCCTGGCAATCTAAACACTACGGTAATTAAAACATGAATTGTGCGGTGTACGTTCCGACACATCACAGAACTCCTGCTTAGGCGTGCTATATTGGCCCATCGATGCCTTATTGCTATTTAAAACTGGTGATGAACACCAATTAGAATGCTGGAAACTGATTGGACGTCATGCACCTTGTGTGCAATCTCAGACGCCACGGCTCTCAAACCACCATCATTCAACGTTCAAGCCAGGCGTTTATTTTTATTTTTACAATTGTGTCACGCAACGACTGGACCCGAAATAGAAGATTCCTACATGTGGTTCCCAGCGCCGGGGATGATTTTCTCGTTAAGAATGCGCTAGGCGCGCCTCGCGTGGGGCTCTGTTCAACAATAGATCTGTGCGCGCCTCATCTACCTAATGTCTCCCACTATGTTTCCTCTGCCACACCATCAGCAGGCGAGGACAGCTTCAAATAATTAGCCTACAGTGATGCTGTCCTGCACATCACCAAGGAGGTTGAAAGAGCCCCGCATGAATCATGTATAGGTTCATTTAAAAGTGCTTTGTAGACAAATAGACTTGCAAAGTCAGCTTTGCGAGGGGATGCAAGTGCCTTTTCCTCTGCCTAAAGCTCCGTGTAAATGTGTTTCCCGTGCCTTGGCTCATCCCGTGTTTCAGATGCTGCCCTTCAGAGGAGTGTAGGGTGAGGAGCAAGCATACCTCACTGTTTACCTTTCATTTCTTCAGGTTATTTTGTCAATTTAAAAAAATAGAAGAGATGAAAGTAACTATGTTGGCTAAATGATGAAGTACGTTTAGAGAGCGAGGTCACTGGAGCAGTGATTAAAGGTGGCTCCTGGGGACATTATCCTGTAAAATGGGACAAGGCCCTATGATGCGTGGTCAAATGGCTTTTCCTTGTTCTCCGCTTGTGTACTTTCACTTCACAACACAAACACTCTATTCTTTGAAACGCGTCCCCGCGCCCTCACCCTCTCCTGCCACTCTCGCTCCGCACAGGGCCCACCTGCTTCAGGACAAGGAGTTAGCGATCTGCGATTAATATAATCGATAAATGATGGATGGATTGTTGGATGCATTTTGGTCTGGGAAGCGATTTCCTAGGGAATCATGTTGGGAATACGGTGAGGGAAAACTGGGCGCAAACCGTTGTCCGTTTTTTGCACGGAACAGCGATGTCTGAGAATATTTGTTTTAGGGAAACCGTGGGGTCTCCTCTGAATATTATTTATAAAACAACAACAACTTTTCTCATTCATGTTTCTATTCTTGTGGATATTGTGGAGGAAAAATAATTACATTAAAAGTGGCTTTAGGTATCTGCAATATAATTCAGAAGGTGCCACACATAAAAATAAGTGACCACCAGATCTGATTGCAAATCAGGCCAATTAGCCTACAGAGACACTGCAGTGAGTCGAGCCTACTTCGCTAGTTTGACTTTGTCGGGGGGAAATGCGAAAAAAGTTTGTTGTCTCTTTCAGTGAATGCAATTATAACAAAAAATAATTTTTTAGAACGATAACAATAAAGTAAATTCTTTATTGTTTAGAGTTGAGCGTTAGCTAGGTAAATGAAGTCCACCAGGCAATATCAATAACACCTCCTCCTGGCAATTCAAAGGGACCGATGAAGGAGAGAGCTGTTTTTATCATTGCTTTTTTCCCCGCGGCAGCACTAGATACCTGGAGGGTCATGAGGGAGAGCCCACGGGCTTCTGGGGCCCCGTTCCCAAGGCCCCGTTCCCAAGGCCCCGTTCCCAAGGCCCCGCCCGGTGCTGCGTTCAGCGGACACGCACAGGCCAGGAGACACAGATTCATTGTCTAAGGTTCTGGGGCTTTAATTTGCAGAGAAGGAAATCACTGCATAACCTAATTAAACACTGACTCGTTTCAAACGTCTGTCCAGACGCAACCCAAACACGGCGTTGCAGTTTGTCGCTGCAGTGTAATTGGCTCGTGTGCACGCTTAGCAGGAAGAAGCCGGTGGATTCATCGGGAGGGTGTGGGGTCGGTCGGTCGGTTGGATACGGGGTGGTTGACCCATATTTCCTCGGGTGATCAATTTGAGCAAGGACCTTATCTCTCTGAACTCCCTAACCATCACAGAAGTGGAGTAGCACGACCACAGATGCTGGAACCGAATTTGAGCCACTTTCAGAAAACTGGAAAATAATCCTTCAAGGAAATGGTGAACTTTGACATTGATTGCGGTTCACGTTTTTTTCTTAGTACGGGCTTGCACATGTCCGTGTTCACGATCGATCGGGTCGGACATTTCCAAACAGGAATTCAAAAACGTCTGAGCCGTTTTAAACCTTTAAACCTACACTACAAGGTTTGCAATACCAGGAACGATCAAATTAAGATTCCAGCACATGTACGGTACTCCAATTAAATAGTGGAGTCAAGATGTAAAGCGTCGTGATGCCTTTTTTGTAACATAATATATGCTTAATACCAAAGAAGTAGGAGAAACTGTGGTACGGTGTTTGAGCAGACTGAGCTCGGAGGCGTCATTTCCTCTGGTTAATTAGGACGGTAAGAGGAAATGGTCTTCATGGAGTGTAATCACATACTTCTTGGTATAAGTGTGTATATGCTGTGGATCTCTTCCTATGCTGCTGGGTGCATTAGACAAAACATCCACATACATCCACAAATGTACAAACAGTTTCTCTGTGACGAGGCACCTCATTACCGAGCACAGAACTATTCCGCAGACACTCTGCTTCCAGCGAACCCGATTCAAACTCTAAACCCGCACGGTTTAATTGTAGCATCTATCACCAGCGCACCGTTTCGGGACAAACATTTTGACAGAATTATCTACCGTGTACATGACATATTCCGTGCCCTCCTTTCACATTATCCTGCCTATGTTTTATTGGGGATAATTCTCTAGTTTAAGCCCCTTTTAGCCCCGCTCGGCCTCGGAGGGCCTCGCCTACAGGGCTTCCCCCCCCCAGCTGGTGCCTACAGACAGTCCCCACGGGGCCTCCCCCGTCTCTGTTCGACACACTATTGATCGGTGAAACTGATGAAAGAGGGAGCCGTGGTCACCTTGAGGAGCTCGTGTCCCCAGGCCGGGCCCCTCTGCTTCTGGCAGCTCAGCCTCTGGGTGTTAGCTACGGCAGAACAAGCTGCACCGGATCGTCTCACTCCAGACCTAATTGCCAGAGGTGTCCAAACTACAAGGGCTACTAGGGCAGACAAGGGCTGGAGGACAAACTGGGGACAGTGGATGGACGTGTTCCAAACCTCCCCTTTAATGAATTGTCTGAGTAAACAACTCTGCTTTAATGGATGGAACAAGTGCACACAGCCCTTGTTTTAGGAGGAATTCGCACTGGCAGATTTTATTGTGACTGCTAGTATTCCTGGGCTTGGCGCCTAAACAAAATAAAAAAAGACATGACAGGGCTAAGAAAACCTTAAAGGTACATACTCTGCATTGTATAAGAAACAGCTAGGGAGACATAAAATGAAAACAGGGTCAAGAAACCAGCAACTAAGGACAGAGTTGTTGAATACATACAATTTCAACTATACGACGTAACCTTGTGTTGTAGCCATAGTACCAGAGCAGCATGGACTGGGTCCAAACACTTCTGGTGGTAGGTAAGAGGATGAACTGGGTGGAAACCTCCCGTTTAATCAAACGGGCATTGCACTTCAACATTCTGAGTAGCCCATTTTCAAAACTTCCCTTTAAATTAAATGGGAATGGTCAAACCGCACACGGATACTCAGAAAAAGTGCCAGACACATCCCTTTCTCTATATGCGTCACCTGTAATGGTGGAAAGAAATATGCCGTGGAAGTAACAAAAAATTAAGTAATAAATGAAAGTGTAAGCCCAGTGGTCCCATTGCTCAAATTCCTTTCTACACCTTCAGCTAGATGCTAGGCTACCTCACATCCTGCCAAAGAGGCTAGTCTAGCTAGGCCTCCCTCTCTCTGTCTAATCAAGTCTTTGGGGAGTTTAATTACTTTCATTCGCTCTGTGACAAGTGATTTCCTGGGTTTAAATGGAGGTGTTCCGAGAGATGGGACGCGATTGATCAGCAATGACGTGCTGCATGTGAAGATCATAAGGAAGAAAATGGAAAGCTAAGTAGGACACCATTGGACCCTCCCAACCCACCAGCCAGCTGAGGAGGGGAATAAAAAAATGGCAGGAATGAAGAGAAGAATCGACAGGAGAGAGAATGAGAGAAAAGACCAGGGAATTAAACAAAATATAATTAATAAGTGAAATCTGGAACTTAACTGCGGAAGTGTGTTTTAACAGT
>JACXGJ010006842.1:16404-32832 GCA_016801105.1 Esox niger
CTTTAGTGGGGGGGGGGGGGTGTGGGTGTGGGGTGCACAGGAGAGGAACTCAGGCTTAATGTGTCTCAAGCTCTTGGTGTAGCTGGGGCGCTCACAGTGGGATCTGAAGTGAACACAGCATGGGGTTCTAGGTATCCCAAATGGCATCCTATTCCTCATGTAGTGCATAGCCCCGGTCAAAGGGAGTGCCCCGCAAAGGGGAAAGGATACCATTTGGGATGGCAGGTGGAGTCAATGGCAGACTATTGGACAGCTGGGTGTGTTCCGTGGAGATCCCAGGCCATATTGAGAAGGAATACACTCCCCCTAATGTGCTTTATCACTTTCAGGACCTTGTCCCACAACCTTGAACACATATTCCCTCGGCTGGATTCAGTGGGGGGAAATTATAGAGAAACAGGTTTATTCTCATTTTCTTCTGCTATTTCTTTTCGATGTAGCTTTTTATGTTTTGAATCCGTTGACGTGACTGATCTAATGTCCGGTGTTTTAATGTTTCCCAGACGACGGATTTCTTAACAGAATCTATGTGGGTTTTGCTGGATTGAACTTAATACGTTGAATGGGTATAAAAGTAGTTCCCGTTTCGTTCAATGATTATATTTGTTCTATTCATTAGATTTTATCCAATCACACAAGCAGGATCCAGAAAGATAACTTCCACTTTTGTAAATCCATCCCCAGAGAACGGCTTGGAAAACATATTTATGAAATACATATCTTCACACCTTATTGAATAAGATCACTTGGTCAAATAAAGTACTGGAATAACGTCAAATTACAAATGTCACTTTATATAAGCATTTACCTACTGTATTCATATCTACGGTTGTTCATTGCTGGTAGAGCTGATCCAACCTGTTAATGTTTCTCATGTTCTTAGCTAAAGTTATAGTATTTTTACATCATGATTTCTAGAGGAACACTGGCATTTCAAGAGTATTAGCCAAGTGATTATATCAGGCATATAAGGTGTTTTACTGACATTGCCTTTAGCTATTCTGCAGTTACCCTGTCATATGCCTACATTCCAATTAATGTTAATAATGAATTCCACATTTATTTACTTAGATAAGCCGATTGAGAGCATTTGCTCATTTACAGTGACAACCTGGGAAAGATTAATACAGCTTCTCCCTGGGTCAGCCCCTCCCTGTGTCAGCCTCCCCCTGGTTCAGCCCGTCCATGGGTCAGCCTCCCGCTGGTTCAGCCCCTCCCTGGGTCAGCCTCCCCCTGGTTCAGCCCCGCCCTGGGTCAGCCTCCCCCTGGTTCAGCCCCTCCCTGGGTCAGCCTCCCCCTGGTTCAGCCCCTCCCTGGATACAGCCCATCATTAGATCAGCCTCACTCTCGGTACAGCCCCTCCCTGGGTGAAGCTCCTCCCTGGGTGAAGCCCCTCCCTGGGTGAAGCCCCTCCCTGGGTGAAGCCCCTCCCTAGGTCTAGCCCCTCCCCATGAGCTTGTATCCCACAGTGAGTAACTGAATGAACTCTAAACTTGTGTCCTCTTGCCTAACTGTTTTTTTTTCGCCCAACATTCAAAACGGATTGTTTGGTGATGAATGACAATCATGTTGTCGATCAAACTTCTCAGGAAGTAGAAAAAAGTCTGCTGATATAAACAATTGTGTAGCTGGAGAGGCTATTTTTACTGATGTGTCATATTGCAAGAGCCTTTTCCCAGAAACATAGAAGGAACAGATTTCAATCAATTGAAATAAAATATAAACAAAAAAGGGAACACTTATTGAACAGTTCCTGTGCAGCACATATATTTCTGTTCAATACAAAAAAAACAAATAAAATAATAGCAAACATTTTTCTACACACAGTTAAATTGTGTGTGTGTGTGTGTGTGTGTTGGAGTCGATGGAGACTCAGAGGATGAAGAAGTGAAGTTACATTCAGGTGAGTTACTGGAAAGCAGACCCTGGTATTGTGGCTGTGCTCTGCCCTGCTCAGAACGCTACAAATCCCTTTGGCCTCTAGCAGCTAGCTATCCACTTGGCACTGCAAAGGAGCTCAGCTGGGACTCTACCCAGGATCCTGTCTCTTGTATGGGCAAACATCGTTTCACCTGCCCCCTCCCCCAGCATCCAGCCCCTTCAAATCCCTGCCGGCCCCTCTTCTCCACTCCCTTCACCTCTCCGGCGGTCCTCCCAGCTGAGCTATGTTAATCAGAGTGGGGATGCAAGACAAGGCTGAGTTAATTCGGCCAATTAGGCCCGAGCCCTGTTTGCGGCCAGCAACATTTTGTATTCCTGTGCAAAATGCATGGAGTGTAAAATGTGCCCTGCAGCAATAAAGTGACAGCAGATATGCAACTGGCCGCGTGTCAACTGAACACGCGTGTTGTCTGACGGCTGATCCCTCTGTCCGTGTGCATATGTTTGTGTCTCACACGCGTGTCTCTCCATGTCTGTCAGGGTGGGTGTATTCTTTTCCACCTCCTCTCTCACTCCCAGGCACACATGCTCTCAGTGGCTTTCTGTCTCTCTCTCTCTCTCTCTCTCTCTCTCTCTCTCTCTCTCTCTCTTTCTGTCTCTCTCTCTCTCTCTCTCTCTCTCGGTCTCTCTCTTTCTGTCTCTCTCTCTCTGCAGACCTATTGTATTGAAAAGTCAGAAGCCACGGGTCTTGGTGGCAGATGGGCGAGAGGAACTGGGATTGGCTAATCCCAAATCTGCCGTCTCCTCTCCTTGCCACACGGCAACCAGGGGAAAAGATGGAGCCAGCTGTCAGATCGAATCCTTTCATGGTCCCCAGCACACAACAGCTGCATAAGGCCTGCCTGCCTGCTTCTAAATTATTAAACATCTTTTTAGTTTGTTCCAGCTGCGGACCTCAATGTGTTTATGCTGCCTTTGTGCATTTTACATATGATTCCTTCTTCCCCTCCTCTCATCAAAATGCTGTTTGTAAAAGTCATTATCCCATCTGCGCGCCCTGGTTTGGACAAAACAGCCCAAGACTAATCCGACGAGTCGCTACCTTCCAGGACAATTTGGGAGTTGAGGTTGATTGTGGTGACTGAAGACTTGGGGGCTTTGGTGGTTTCCCTTGTTATAGGAACGGCGTTGAGGCCACCTGTAAGCCAGTGTTGTCTGCACTGCTCGGGGGCAGGCATCGCTACATAATGGGGAGTTTTGCAAGTAAGATTTCATCCTTGGAACAGCAGATCTTTAGAAAAGACAGACCCTCTGTGGCTCCTTTTAGACGCAGGTTTTCTATAATCTGTCACTGATAGCCCCTTTCCCCTGAAGACCTGCCCCAGCAGCACAGCAGCGGCTGAGACATTATTGTCATGAAAAGATCAGGAATGGTGAATATTCAGAGGAAGGGTGAGGAAGTGGGTGACGGGGGGGTTTGGAGATCTACTCTTAGGGGTCGTGCCACCAATGATGATGAAGGAGATCTGATGACATCGGACAGAAAGCACAACACAGCAAATCGGGGCCTGGAAATCCTCCTTGCTTTTGAAAACTCACAATGACACAGATTACAGTAGTCTTGCATAACGTGTGTGTTTCTAACAACAATTCTCCCTCAGATTCATGAAAGTCCAATTTGGATTTCTGGACAACCTAACTATTTTGAAAAACGTGACGCAATATGAAAAACAAAAGCATATAATTTTTTTATAAGCGGTCAGAATACTTATTCATATATATTTTGTTAATTTAAAACTTCATGTTGACAATACCAATCTGTAGAATAGGACCATTTTTCCTGCGGACGTGCTTAGGAAATGACAATATAATTGTCATTCCATCGTCCTCACACCCACAACAAGCGTCAGATCTGATGATTCTTGTAAGTCATTGAGTGTGGGGGAGAAATTAAAAGAGAGAAATCTGGATGCTTCTCAGTGGTTGGCATTAGTTTATCTTGCACCAGAAACGTTGGCACCGAGTTAATAGCCATGTAGGGGAGTAGAGAGAGTAACGTGAGTGATTCCAGGGAGCGTTCCTCTGTTCCATCACTCCCAGTGCACCAGCCAGCGGAGGCCCCAGATGAGGCTTCTGCAGCCCAGCCGCCACCAGCCATTTCCAGCCGGAGACACTGCCTCTCAAGCACCTCAGCTGGATCATCCACACCTGTTCTTTTTTTTTTTTTATTACCACGGACCAAAAAACGGCTAACGCATTTTGGCTTCAGAAAACACCACTCAACGCTACTTGTATGTTTTTCTTTCCCATTTCGCGGTTAGAATTGTACATTGTGTGGACGTTTCGGAAAGCCCTGAGTGGCTCAACTTCTGGCAGATTGCGATGCGAGATGCTAATCATTAAACTTGAGCCAAGTGGGTGCACCGCGCAAGGAGGCTGGTGACGGCTGCATTCGTGAGATCAGTGTGTGGCAGAGGGAGACGGGCAACTGGCCGTGTCCAAAGTAATACCTCATTCAGACACAGACACAGATGGTGTCATCACCAACACTTCAGACGCTTCTTGGACATTACTCAAACATTGCTCCACCGTGTTGGTGAGGGAACACTTGAGGACACTCCATGAGAAGAACAGCATACCTCTCTCCCCTTTTGTATTTCTTTCCCCATCCTTCTTTCTTTCTCTATCTATATACACACATACATATATTTCACGCTCTTCTTTTCTACTTCCCATCCTCTATCCCTATCCTTGCTTCTGTTATTTCCGCCCTTTCTCTCCTTTTCTCTCTCCTATTAATTTGCCTTGGTCTCTCCTTTTCTATCCATCTCATTCCCTTTGTTCCACTCTCTCTTTTTCTCTATCCATCTCTTTCTTGCTGTCCCCACCTTTCTTGCTCTCTATTCTGCTTTCTTACAAAACCCGGGCAAAAATGATGATTTATTGGATTTCTGTTCACTTTGCTCCAGACAACGGCTCCTTGCGTGTCGTTGACCGATTCTTTCTCCCATTTGAACCTAAAAGCGTACATGGCAAATTATTAATAAATCCACATTGGCATATTTATTATTTTTTGTCTTTAACGGGTCTCGGTTAAGGTTGTATTTCGTCTCTAGGTACTGCAAAGCATCTCTTGGTGTCAAATAGAGTTTCAGGCCTACAACTGGCTTTTTCATGTGAAAAACATTCTTCCTCCACTGGATCAGTGAATGTATGTAATTGCATGAACATTCTCTCTCCTTGTTGCTCGTGACAAATTGTCAACGGTTGCCCCTAGCACAATCTACTTAATGTCCATCTGGGATTAAAGCACACACTTAATTGTGTTATCTAGTTGCAGGCCAAAAATATTGTTTGTAAACACCAAACCAGTGTGACAGTGTATAGACGGATGTTGCTGCTAACAGACCACAGTCTGTGACCTTTTCTATGGCATTTGATAAATGCTTGCTGCGCACAAGAAAAGTATTTCCTAGAGTTTGTACCGTTCAGACTTTAGCCCTAGGTGCCCTTTTTAGTTGCCCGGATCTTTGCATATTATTCATCAATCTGACAGAGAGCCGCTTACCGATCCAATCAGTGATGAGATCCTCCCTGTTTTAGTGGCTGTGAGGTTTTGCAGACCGCTTCTTTTAATTGCCTTTTCTCTCTGGGCTGAATTGGAGAAGGCAGTTCCATCAATATTCTGATCAATTTAGAACTAACAAATTGTTTTAGTGAAGATAAAATATGCAAACAGCTGTCTCCATATCCACCAATTAATACCAGTCTCTCTGACCTCTGTGGCTGGCCCAATGGAAGACACTAAAAGTTCTGTTTCTCTTCATTAGTTGGGTGTACAAGATTAGGTCTATTATTTAAATGCTAAAAACAGACAGTGATCAATGATCAATAATAATATATTTGAGAAGTGACTTGAAAGCACTAATGAATTGAAAAAGTAAAATTTGCACTTCTATTATATTCCACTTATATAAAACACCACAGCACTTTTCACTGGGGTGTCACAATTATTCATCCTCAGCCAAGACTTGTATTTGAAAAATGTAAGCACACTTGTTAGGAAGTAGTTGTTTTTATACAATTACCAAAACCACTCTGGTAGTAGTTGTAGATTTTTATTCAGGACCCATCTCCAGCCTGGTAGTAGTTGTAGGTTTTTATTCAGTGAGTTCATTTGACCATCGAAAAAAGAGCTACTACATTATCACTGCAATGCAGGTTTGATTGAACAATACCTCAGAAAATATATTACTTTATAAGATAGTGTTGTTTTCATGTTGTTTTGAACCAACATAATTGTATCTTTCTGTTGGCAATGTGTTGTCGTGCTAGATTGTACACTGTGAGGCTGTTCTTTACTCATCGCCCAGTTGGGACAATATTATGGGATGTTGCTATGGGAAGTTGCCATGGATTAATTAGCTCTATATGACCCCAGAGACCTGGCAGAACTAGATATGTTATTACTGAAGAGCAAAAGGAACACTGAAAGACAAATTATACGGCGCTTGATAAATGAACTAATGTTACACTGATTAAATGCGTAAAATGCAATCTATTTTCTCTCAAATTACCAATTTGTATGTTGTGGCAAAACAGACATGAATCCAATATGTCTGTGTTTGTGAATGAGCAGACAACAGTCTAACTCTATTCAGTTGTCATCAAACTGCTTCTTAAGGTTCAGTATGTTTAAAAAAAATAATAAAAAATGTCAAACTATACTATTAAAATATTTTAAACTGTAATCAGGTTGAGACGGCGTCTCTCTTCCATCAACTGCAGGTCAATCGTATGCTCATAATCGGCATGGCATTAGAGACTCTCTGCACAGGTGATATATTGCAGAAGAATCGTAATGCTTTGTTTTGTTTGCTTCCTTGATACTAAATACCTGTTAATGAATATTGCGCCACCTTTTTTGGCATGTGTGCACGTTTCCCCTCTCCTCCCCAATACTAGTCTAGGAACCTACGTTCATCAACGCATGTTTGAGTATCGTTTTCTTTCCCGCTTCGTGAAACACGGTAGCCTGTGCAAATCCGAGCAAAAGCTGAACTTCAGTCAGACAGACACCTGCAATTGGTCCCTGAGTAGCGGTGTGTGTGTGTGTGTGTGTGTGTGTGTGTGAGCTTGTCTCTCTGACACTTTTTTAATAGTGATCATTTTGCAGATTGTAAATACATAATCATATGGTATGGCGTCTGAATTTCAATCGCCACCTCCGGCTCCCATTAATTAAACAGCCGAGTTGACACCACATCTGTCCCCCAGCAGACAGCAAAATGAAGTGAGACCTTCAAAGATGATGGTGTGAAATGAACTCTCTCTCCCTGTGTTCTATTCTCTCCTGCTTTTGATCATGCTCTTTCTCTTTTCATCCTTTTTTCCTTTCTCTCTCATTCTACAAATGTTTCTTTTTTTCCCTAATTCTCTTTCGCTCTCTCTCTCTCTTCCATTATGTGCCTGTCTATTCGCTTCCCCCTCTTCCCTTTTCTCCACCTTAAGCTCCCTCTATTGCTTTATCTCTCTCTCTCTCTCCTCTTTTTCTTCCTTCCTCACTTTATATTACTCTGTCTCTCTCACTACCTAATCCCATTGTGTCCCGTCAACAGGATTTTGAAAGCGGCGCATGGGCTTGTGAACAAATTATTTCAAGCCCCCTTAGTTCTGTGTGAGCCGGCTAATGGAGGCAGTCAACGGTGGGGTCTCGCGGTGTCATTTCGCATGAGAGATGTGAAACTTTACTGAAAATGAGACGGCATGCAGTAAATCAATGCTTTATTCAAATGACTGTCATCACACATGTCCAAGCCTCTTGTAAACACTATGTCTCAGCCGATGTGACAGGAAGTCATTATTTGTAAGATGACACCATTAGGCTATTAACATGTCACCTACTGCTAAAAACAATGTTGGAGCTCGCTCCCTCTCCGCTGGCTGAATAACAAGACGATGGGGAGAGAGAAAGAGAGAGAGACCCAGGTGTCAGGGCTGTGACAAATGAACGCGGCTAGTCGATGCAAAGTAGGGGGCAGGAGGGGTGAAGGGGTGAAGGGAATATCCTTCTTGTTATCCGTGGTGATCTTTACTGCACGATTACATTAGTCAAGCCAGTAGATCTTTACTGTTGGACCTCAGACCAAACATTTTGGTTAATTCGGAGCCTGGAGTCGAGATCATTTCGGTAGATTCGTCAGAATCGGGTTATTATTATTTTTTTTTTTAAGTCGACTTGACAGTTGAGGAAGGTGACGCTCTGTGATATACGCAGCAGTTGTGAATAATTACTGAAGGGTGCAAGAAGCTCGGCCGTGAGATGAACGACAGTGAAATGGGCTGGCAGGGCTGTGTCGGTGGTGTGAAAAGGCCCCACTGTTCAGCTTGGGGCCACGAACAGGACAGGACATCACAGAGGACACAGCACACAGACGGGGGGGAGATGGCACACAACGCCCAGCCAGGCAGGAGGAGCTGTGGCTGTTAACCACATTCAGCTGGAATCTCTGGAATCCTCTGGAAATGTGTTTGGCATTCCGACCGGGTTCAATGTGATAGCAGAGCAGCCCCCCCCCCCACACACACACACACACCAAATATAAAGCTCAGGAGTCTTAATCTGCAGTCCAACGTTTCTCACCAGGAATCCAGCAGCCCGCTCCTCTCTGAATGGCCCATGCATGCACAGCTAGTTAAGTAGGTTACATTAATACTGGGAAGGGAACATGGCGGTCTGCAGCAGCAACGCTCCATCCCTCCATCACTCCATCCCTCCATCCCTCCGTCGCGCCGTCCAACTCTCCCATACTGTTTTCATACATTCTGCTTTTGATGCCGCTTAATTTCTGTGGAATACAATGGACTGCTAAATCCGGTTATGCTTTTGGACAGGGAATCACAGGCACGCAGACGCTCCGTCCATCTCTAAGCCCGATCAGGCTCGGCTTGAACAGGGTTCAAGAGCAGGGAGGGAGGCCCAGTCTAACAGTATGGGATTGCTGATAAAGGCTAATTCCGGGCCCCTGTCAACGAGGCGCATGGTTTGGTATGGGGCACCACGGCTCATCTGGGACGCACAGCAGGGTTTAAACGGGCTGTCGTGGTGCCAGCCACAACAGAGCACTGTCCTCTCCTTTCATGGCCATATTAATATCTATTCTATGGCTTTTCCATTTTCGTTGACATTTTTGTTATATCGTAAATGGAAATAAAGTATTTCATGGTCAGTTTTTTTTGTATGCAGTTTCCAGTTGGATTAACATGGAGCCACTGAAGTCTTGAGAAAACCATGCGGCCAGAATGCGTGGCTATTCCGCCTGGACGCGTGACAACCGATGACATTATGAATGCGCTGTTTCTTGGTCCACACTTCGTCTCTGAGAAGACATTCATCACAACTGAGGACATGCTCAGCTGTATGGACCATTGAAATTGGGACCCACAGAATTAAACAGAATACGAATCTGAACCGTACGGTCGACCCACTCCTGAATACCACATGAATATTTAAGGTCTTGACCCTGGATCGGGCTTAATGGAGGCTATGTTCCTTCCTAAACTTAACCCTTTACTGGAGTTCTGTTTTCCTGAGAGAAGGCTGAAGGACAGTCAACGTCCCAATCGGTACCCTATTCTCTAGGTAGTGCACAACTTCTGACTGTGACCTGCAGAAAAAGAAGTACACTGTGTACAAAATAGGGTGCCTTTTTTGAATCCGGGGTCCTGAAACTTTTCTAGAATCTTGTTCCCCTGTTGCCTTGGCCTTACTCTTCCCGCCCGCCCGCACGCACACACACACACACACACACACACACACACACGCGCACACAGACACACACGCAGAAACACACACAGACAAAAAACAAAGATTTACAGCTAGACTGAACAATGTCATCTTTGACTAGCGGTTTATGGGACTTTGAGACAGGTCAGTGATCCATGGAGTGCGGGGGCAGACTGAAGGAATGAATCAGTTGGCTGCCTCAACGGCTGCTTCCCTGCCATGTTATCACACCCTGCCTACAACACACAGCACCTCTGTACCTCTTACATGCTGAGGCAAGTGACACATTTACATATCTGGCTGACTGCAGCCTTCATTATTCACCACCACTACTACTGTACTACTACCACTACTACTACTACTGTACTACTACCACTACTGCTACTACTACCACTACCACCCCTACCACTACTACTGTACTACTACCACTACTACTACTACTACTGTACTACTACCACTACTGCTACTACTACTACTACCACCCCTACCACTACTACTGTACTACTACCACTACTACTACTACCACTACAACTACTACTATTTCTACTACTTCCACCACTACCACTACTACTGTACTACGGCCAACACTACCACAACCACTGTACTCCTACTACTACTTCCACCACTACCACTGTACTACTACCACTACTACTACCACTGAACTACCACCACTTCCAATACTACTGTCCTACTACCACCACCTCCACTACTACTACCACTACTACTGTACTACAACCACCCCTACTACCACTACCACTGTACTACTACCACTACCACTGTACTACTAGTACCTCTACCACTACTACTACCACTCTACTACTACCGCTACTGCTACCACTACCACTGTACTACTACCACCACTACCACAACTACTACCACTACTATTGTACTACTACCACTACTACCACTGTACTATTACCGCTACTACAACTACTACTACTACCACTACCACTGTACTACTACCACTGCCACTACTACCACCACTACTTCCACTACCACTGCTTCCACTATCACTACTACCACTACTATTGTACTACTACCACTGTACTACTACCGCTACTACTACTACTACTACCACTTTACTACTACCACTACCACACCTACTACCACTAATATTGTACTACTACCACTGCCACTACTACTACCACTACTTCCATTGTACTACTACCACTACCACTGCTAACACCACTATCCCTACTACCACTACTGCTACTATTACCGCTACTACAACAACTACCACTACTTCTACCACTGCTAATACTACTACTTCCATGACAACTACCACTCCTACCTCTATGACTACTACTACTTCTCTTCTACTACCACTACCAGTACTACTACCACTACTACTAGCAGTAGTACTACTTCCACCACTACTACTACCACTACCATACTGAGATGACAAAAGGCTTGGGGATAACATCAGAAAACATTAATTACATAAACATATTTTTTGGGATGGCAGACCATAGGAGGGAAAAAACAAGAAATCTATGTGGAAGGAATAAATGGAAAAACAGAGCGAAGGGAGAAGGGAAGGAAGGAGAACAAGAAAGAGGGAGAGAAAATGAGAAGGAGAGCGTTGAACTTGGCAGTGTCTGATCTTTATGGCTAATACATCTGACAGTTACCAACTCTTGCTCCCTCAGAGTGTAGAATTCATGGACACTGATTTACATAGGTGATTTTACCTTGAAGTTTCCAGTGGCACGACCTTTGAACTCAGGGGTTGCAACTGTCAGAAGGAGAGGGAAGAGTTATTTTTCTTGTCTTTTTTTCAGTCTTGTCATCCCCCTTCAAAAAGCCGGAGACATCAGTTTGCCTCCAAGCCCTGCAGCGTTTTGTGTGCCAGCGATCCAGAGCTGTGTCCCAACACTTTGGAGAGAGCCGAGCTGAGCCGCTGACCTTGTAGGTCTGTGACAGTAGCGCAATCCCAAGAGCAAAAGAGGCATCTTTTGATATTTGGAAATGTGTCATGTTAAGTTATTTATTTATTTTCATTTCTTTATTTTTACACACCAAACTGTCACTGTGGGCTTAAAATGCAACACTTTTCGGAGTTGTGATTTCCTTGTTTTGCTACGGAAGAAATTGTCACATGCACAGCACTCTGTATCTCTGACAAGTAAAAGTTTTTTTTGTTGTAGCTCAAAGCTACACTTGCTACTTGAGAGACCTGGAACAACTTTGATGCAGAGGAAGGACCAGAAACATACCAGAGGTTTCCTCTGCAGTAAAAAATGTTTTCTCTGTGGCTGCCTTAACCCAGGCAACCTAATTTTCATCGCTCTTTCCGCCGATTGGTCTTTTGGCTAATCACAGCCGATCTTTTTAACTTCTCATCTGATTTGTCAAAAGAAGAATAAGTGAAAAGAAAACCTGAATTGGGCTTCCTGTCTACACACTGCCTGTGACATTTTCTATTTCCTTGGCAGTCCTCTGGAACTTTCAGGGCTTGTTTTCCCTCATTGGCCCTCTCCTCTCCTCCTGCAAGACCATTATGGAGTGGAACTAACGCTTAAACTCAGTGTTACACATAGTAATACTTTTCCTACACATTCTTCATTGTAAAACCTGACCACAAGCTTAAGCCTGATCATGGAAATATTTAAATTCATCACATAAATAAAACACTGATATTTTAGCCAGTGGCAAAGGGCCAGTAGCGGGTGGGTATATGTTTCAAACTTTCCCACTGTATCCTGATGGGAATTGAACCGACAAACCTGGTCCCGCAAACGTTATGCTTTATCAGCTGAGTCACGTGGCGTTTTGGAATATTCAGTTACCCTAGACATATACTACCACAGTATTCACAAAAATGTGGATAAGATTACAGGACTTCCCTTTTTTTCTTCTTCCACTTTTCACCGAAGAGATGTATATGCAATATGTATTTTACGCACTTTGACAAAATGTTATATTTATAGTACTTAATAATTTAGAAATGAACATGTTTCAGAAGTAACAAAAGAAAATATATTTTGAATTTTAATCAATGAAAAAGAAGACACTCGGTTTCTAGCAATTAATTTTTACATAACACTTATTTAATATACAATATATTACTAACTTAATGAGTTCACGTAATTAATCAAACATAAACACTTGGTCTAAAAAGTTAATCAGAAAAAGTGAATTATGTTATGAGAAAGTAATCTTTTATCGGATGTGTCAGATGTGTCTACATTGTTGGGGAAATCTGTCTGTACTTTATAGCCAAAGAGCTGATAGAGATATTCTATGTTTCGTTTAAAACAGTTCAAATTCTGAGGTAATTTAGGGAATTGACCACAAAGACCCATGTACCCTTTAAAACAGATGGATCTAACGTCGTTTTAAATGTGTAATTGAGTAGACAGCCAGCTACTGCCTCTCTCTTTTCCCTTTTTTAATTCTCCATACTTTAGATAATACATGTCAAGTGCTGTCCCATCTCATACAGAAATCATGCTCTGTTCTCTTTCATTCCTGCACTTTCTCTTTTCCAAAAGGGAAATGTATTCTTCCGTAAAAATTCGACAATAGCTAACATTAATTTCTTCTCCAGTCTGACTGTCACTGATGTTCGGTTTAAACAACATAGATTTAGCATGTATTATAATATCAAACTTCTGGTTGAATGAAAAGTCTGGGAAGGGATACGAAGCACACAGAGGATACTGTATGTGTCTGAGACGTGGAACAAACGTACAGACTTAGCCCTGGCCGGTGAGAATAATGAGGCCACTGTTGGCTAGATGACCACCGTCTTGTTCCAGTACAAGATTGAACCGGTCCAGGTAGCATATGCATGGCTTTGTGTCATCATATCAGGTTCTATGTTTGGTTTGGACACTCAGGAGCAGTAGCTGCTCCAGTGGGTGGCAGGTGAATAGGGATCATAACGAAGTCCAAAATCCTATATAGTAGTTGTTTTGATGAAGCTCACTATGAAGACAAAGCTTTTCATATTTTCGTCGTGCCTGTGTAAAATAGCTTGGTGAACACGCGCCATTTGTAGACGCTCAAGTTTCCCCTCGGTGTTTGACTGATGTCCACTTCATACACACAGCGGCACAACGAAGAGAGAACATTTCTCACACATTTCTCCTTCTGAGGCTCAAAAAAAGTGCAAAAATAACAAAAACAGACGTTGTACCTGGTCAAACTCTGAAGAAATCTAAATCAATAAATCAAAGATGAAATGAATATCGAAGCTTAAATATACATCAAAGAGTAAAATGTTTACCCCGATACGCAGTAATTGGATGATTGTTATGTTATTTAAAACAAGTAGTGTGGACCAGCCTTTGTCTCCGTGCCTGCTCAGAGGAACCGAGGAGAGACGGAGCAGGAGCAGGGTCCACTATTCCAGGCTGGCTCACTGGATCCCTGGCGTTGCAGCACCCCCATCTGGCCAGCAGTAGTACTGCCGTCCACAGAATCCTGACCTCCTCGCTCACACACAAGGTCAAGTCTTGACACATTGTTTTCGACATATTTACTTTTGCAAAACAGCCAACTTGTTTAAAATGACTTTATTGTTTAGTCATGAAGATACAATATAGGCAGTGGTGTGGGGGTCAGGGGTCCACCTCAATTTTTTTTATTTTCTCTGTTTTAAAACACTCTAGGTTTGGTTGCTGAGATATCCATCATAATGTAACTTTAATAACATGGGCTAGGATTGTTGGGTGAAAACGTCGAAAAAAACCGAGTGGTTGCTCCGGGCTAAAAAGCTAAAATGAGAGGTTTTTCCCCAGCTAGCCTGTCCTAGCTACGAGGGTGAGGAGGACATTGGCCTAGAGGAGCTTCACACCTAGAGAGCAGGGCTGGGTTTTGGCTATGCGTGAGGATAAGCGTGCCGATCGATCGCCGCAGTAGGTTGATGGCTGCGTGTTCTCTTGACGGGTGCGACAGAAGGGGAGGGGGTCCAGATTGGTGCACGGCGGACCTCAAACCATGTCAGCTAAAACCAAAGAGACGAAAAAAAACTGACAGCTGCGGCGAGCGCTCGGCGGGCAGTCAATGGCTTGCGTGATTTATTGTCCCATCTGCCTCACTGCAGTAAGGACAAGCCCCCCCCCCACCTCCCCATTTGGTTAAAAAGAAAAGCACCTCAGAGATTTGGAGAACACCCTGACAGTGTTAAACTTTTCTTCTTTCTTTTCTTTGTTTTTTTTTTTGGGGGGGGCTCATCGTTTGGTCCTGACATGCTGAGCCTTTCATTAGAGAGTAGTAAAACAAGAATTAAAAGTCGAAGTATTGACGTTAATAATTAAATGTCTTATTAGACCAGTGGAAAAAGCCGTGGAAGGCTCCTATGCACTGTTCCAACCCCCCATCATCACCCCCAGAACAACCCCGTTTTAGTCCCCCCTGGTACCCCCTTCACCCTGGCCTTGACCCTTGACCCGGGTCCTTCCTGTGGTTGGTTGGGGTCTAGCAGAGCCTATCCTGTCTCCTGTTGCAGGATGTTGCCTTTACCTCTAAAGTGTTTCCTGAATTTGGGAAAATAATTTTTTGGGGCATTACTCTCAGGCATCCCATTATGCCATTAGATTGAACAGGCCTGTATTAGGTGACATGGGAATTCTACTTACCTACTTCAAACGTCATGCTGGATAATAACGGTTTTAACTATTCAAAATAGTTTACTCACAGTCGTATCACAATTCAAAATATACTTTAAAAAAAATCAAGGTTTTATGTCAATATAAAATCACGGAAATATATAAATGTATAAAAACACAAATATATATCTATGTCCTATTAAAAGTGGGCTAGTAGAGGTAATTGAGACAGCTTGTTGTGTGAGGGGATCCATCATATCCCTATACTTCCTGCCTTTCAAAATTCCAATACGGGAAAAAAGCCCAAAACACCAGTATCCATCAAGGAACATTTGAATCATATGAATTGAATACTCCTCGCCGTTCCTGACCCGGCACATTTCCTGGACTCGCTTCCACTCTGCCTTTACAGTCTCCATCCTTCAAAACAGAGCCGTTCCTCTCATGACATCAATCACAGCGTATGCAAGTAGAAATCCATATGTATGTGGTACCAGCTCACCTCTCTGAATGATAATAATAAGCCACATGTCGTGGACACGTCCAAAGCCTTTTCCCCGTGCTTGCCTGCCGTTAACCCGAGGGGTGCAATATTTCTGAACAGCTCGCCTAGCGGAGTCACAAAAGACATTGATTATCACTTGGTAGCGGCTCCCATTCATAATGATCGGCTAATGAGTAGTGAAAAACACGCAGGGCATTGGGACAGCAGGTTTTTTCTTTTTTTTATTGGAGTTGGCAGTAATAAGCTCCAATCCAGAGTGTGATCTGATGGTGGGCTGTGTGTGTGTGCGTGCGTGTGTGTGTGGGCGTGCATGCGTGCGTGTATGACCGGGATATGCTGCAGCTGGATACAGCCATCAGCTATCCCCACAGAGGTCACTGTAATGAATGACGGGACAGGAGCAGAGCCAATATGAATCCGTGTAGATTTTAAGCAATATTTTCTTTTCTTCTTTTTTTTTCTAAATTTAGATAATTTGAAAAGTGAGTGCCTTTGCACATAGATGTCACGTCCTGGCTATGCCCCTAGCCATCTTTGTGCTGGCTGGGGCCATAGTCAGGACGTGGCCAATAGAGGTGGCTCTAGCCACCTCTATGCACTTGGGTCTCCCCAATTGGAGGCAGGTGTTGTGTATTGCCTCCAATTGGGGAACCTATTTAAGTTTACTGTTTGTTCACATGGGTGTGGTTTATTTTGGTTTG
>JACXGJ010006843.1:0-32764 GCA_016801105.1 Esox niger
ATGTTGCACTCTCTTGTCATCCTCTCCTCCATCTCCTTATTTTCCTTCTTAAGGTGTAATACCGCCGTCTACTGTATTGGAGTGAGACTCTATATCATCTATATTCAATAATCTATACTTGTATTTGTATTTAAGAAAATAAGTGCTACAGAGCATTTTTTGCATCTACATTTTAGTCATTTAGCAGGTGGTTGTATAAAAAAGGTTTACTGCAACATTTATAGTAACTTTGTAGAAATACATTTACTGTTTCTATTACCAATCACAAAGACAAATTCAACCATCATTCTAGCCAACCTCTCTTCTGTTCCCATTTTAGAGGATATTCCTAATTTGCTCCCACCTTGTGGAAATTCTCTGAATTAGGTTAGATTGGTGCAACTTTCCCATGTTTTAACTTTGTAATTAATTTAGCTAACGTAATTTGTTTAACAAGTTAGGTAACAGGCCATGCCATTCATT
The DNA here is from genome assembly GCA_016801105.1 of Esox niger. Taxonomy (NCBI): domain Eukaryota; kingdom Metazoa; phylum Chordata; class Actinopteri; order Esociformes; family Esocidae; genus Esox; species Esox niger. The sequence continues at coordinate 463 of JACXGJ010006843.1, forward strand.
ATAATGATTACAAGTAGATGTGATTGCAAATACATTATATATGTGGTGAGCACATCCAATGGAACGCCAACTATCTGGCATATAGTATGATAAGTGTAACTGATAAAAGTTGTCAATAGTGGACAATGGAAGAAAACATTATTTTGGCCACCAAGTGGGGAATCAATTACTATGTGAAAACATTTACATTGTCAACAAGGAACACTCTTTGTTTAGGTATCCTAGTTTATTGGCACCGGACAGGGAAAACTTTCTAGGTTTAGATTTAGGAGCTAACTAGATTGTACGTGGCTAGCTTGGCATTCCATGTATGGCAGCCATTCGAATCCAGTGACTGTTAAATTCCAACAGAGGCACACCTCATTTTATTTAATGAGGTACTGATTAGGTGGTTACCTGAACCAAATCTAATTTAACAAGGAAAAGTATAAAAAACACTGCTGTGGTCATCACTATCCTCTTGCAATAGGACCAGCTGGATGGCCAAAACAGTGCAAGTAGTACCTTAAAGGTAATTTGAATTAAAAAAAATACTGTTCAGCATGGCAAAAGAGTTGAAAATAAAAGCTTTGAGTGAGGAAAAGAAGGGCTTAATTCTGGCTTTACAGGCAGAGGGAAAACAGTGAGGGTCAGATTGCCTCTATCCTGAAAATTTCAAACAAGGTCAAGCAACCGACATTATGGACAGCAAAGCTACAGACTGGAAGAGGGCGAAAACGAGACACCCTGATCAAGATGACTATCGTCAACACTTGATCGCTTAATGGTTAGACGGAGACCTGGAGAGGCCTACAAGCTACAGTGTCTCAAACCCACTGTGAAATTTAGTGGAGGATCGGTGATAATCTGGGGATGATTCAGCAAGGCTGAAATCGGGCAGATTTGTCATGAATGAAGCCAAGTACAAGGTAATCCTGGAAGAACTCCTGCTTCCGTCTGCTCTCACAATATTCCCCAACTCTGTGAATTGTTTTTTTCCAGCAGGACAATGCTCCATGCCACACAGCCAGGTCAATCAAGGTGTGGATGGAGAACCACCAGGTCAAGACCCTGTCATGGTCAGCCCAATCTCCAGATCTGAACCTCATTGAAAACTTCAGGAATTTGATCAAGAGGAAGATGGATGGTCACAAGCTATCAAACATAGCTGAGGTACTTGCATTTTTGTGCCAGGAGTGGCATAAAGTCACCCATCAGCAATGTGACAAACTGGTGGAGAGCATGCCAAGACCCATGAAAGCTGTGATTATTGGGTTATTCCACCAATTGATTTCTGGACTCTTGTTATTTTTTGACCAGTTGTTTTCTACAAATAAATTCTCTGGGAGTAATGTTGTCAGCAGTTTATAGAATAAACCAAAAAATGTACTCAAACATACCTATGAATAGTAAAACCATTTTGAAATGGTCTCTTAATTTTTTCCATAGGTGTATGACATGTGGTTTGGAAATTAATTTTTTTTATAGCCTATTCTGCCATTGGTATAATCAATCAAACATTGGGAAATGAGAAAATCATTGGGAAGATACCAACAATAACAAACTTTTTGGGAACTAATCTATTAGAAAAATTATTTCCCTAATACCATTTATAAAATCATTAGCATTTTTCTGCTTTTATATGGTGGAAATCTTACAATTGGCTTCTTTAAGACTTTATCTCTCTTAAACTGATTTTCTTATACTAATATATTCCCTACATGAATCCCAAGTCTTAATCGCACCTCTCCCTATTTATACTTGTAAATCTACTATGTTCATTTCACAGCCTCTTTAGCTAAATATCTACTACGTATTTAACTGCTTTACGAATAGAAATCAAACAGAAGTATACCTTGATCCAAAATTGGACAATTTTGCTTTTATTTCTATCAATAACTATCTTTTCCATGAACTCCTTTATGAGCAGAATAACAACAGAACTGTACATTAATCCCATTTATGTATCAGAATATCATCATTTAAAACAACTTCAGTGATTCTGCATCTTATCACACTGCTGGCTTAACTAAAAAGTGTGAACATGGGAAATGCACTCCGAAACTCCCAGGGTCTCACAGAAATGTCAGCTCTGAGGAGGCATGTAACCTGTCCCTAATGGATATATTAAGATCCCTCTTGTTTTATAGCAACTAGTCAATGCAGCAGCACTAAAATTACCTTGACATTGACAGGGACCCATGACAGCATGCAAGCTCTCTCAAGACATGTCTCTAGACAACATAATACCCACACATCAATGATGCAGTTTAGCTGTACCATTAAAGACTGAGAATGTGGTCCAAATGTCCATGGCAAGGTTTTCATTTGACCATTTTAATCCCTTGATGGCTATCTGTTTAAACAGAACGATACAGCATTCTGCTACATTATAGCATAACTGGGTGTCCCTACACTATGTACACTGCAGCAATGTTGACAACATAACCGTATTGCCAGGTTATCTGACATGACAGGCCACATCACAGGCCTGAAAAAATAATCATAATTATTAAGAAACTGGGAATAGTAAGAGGATAGCTCAGGGCTTCCAGCATTTTCTACCCCTCTTCAGTGTCAAGTTGAGAGTTGGTTTTGGCAGAGGACAATAGGGAGGGTTTGTTCTTTTCCATCTGAAGCTTTAAAGATGTTTGCTCACTTGTAAAAGTGGTACTGTCAGCCCCAAAACCATGCCCAAAACTGTGTGTTATGTAATGTCGCTGATATGTACCACTTTTCTGACTTGGACTTCAAGCTCGTTGACTTAAAAAAATTATTGTAATATAAATAACACATTCACTACTACTGTTGTTTGCTCCTTAGGGTTTAAGGCCGGGTGTTTTGTAAAAGCACATTGTGACAACTGCTGATGTTAAAATAGCCTTATGAAATAAATTTGATTGATTGATCATTCAGTCTAAAATAGGAGGCTTAAAATACGTTTTGTGAATTTCAAAACTTCCCGGCTGCATCTTTAAAACATCAGTCCAAAAGCCAGTCATATCACTCTGTCCTCTTGGAAGTACAAACAGTCCGACTCCTATCAAAATTGTAAGGAAAATGTAACCAAATTAAGTGCTAGAGAGGGAGAGAGAAACGCTCATACAAGCATCCAAGCGTTTGGAGGCTCTCTGCCTTACATGGTCATGCTGCATGAGTAGAGGGAGGAGCCGCAGCCCAATCGTCATCATAGTGCACCCACACCAGGAAGACCATCAAAAAGTGGTAGCCACCGGTAGCGACTGTCAAGAACGAGTTTTTGTAAATACGAAATAAATTCAATAAAGTTAAATATATGCAGTGAGAGGCTTATAGTTTAACCGCAGAGCTTATTGCCAGAGAAGACATGAATATTAACGGGAGGGAAAAGGTAAGAGCTCGCCAATAACAGATCTTTTTTTATTATTATGCTGTGTGTTTCTGTTAAATTTCATGATGTTGATGTCGACAGGATTATCCTAAAATGTTAAAAACTAAAGAAATACCCTTGAATAAGTAGGTGTATCATAACTTTAGACTGGAAGTTCTCAACAGACAAACTTTTGGCTTCGGGGGTTAAAGTATTGTTACATATGGTTGCCTTGCATCGTCGTACTCTAGCGACTGCTTGTGCAGGTTTGGTCAGCTGCAAGTTACCAAAGTAGAAGACCAGAGAGTGCATGAGGATTTCAACCACAGCAACTAAGTATTCTACAAACTAAATTTCTCTTGTTGATCAGGACCCTGGGATCCTGAAGGAGGAGGGGAATACCCTATTCAAGACAGGGGATGTGCAGGGGGCTCTGTGCTGTTACACAAAGGCTCTCAAACTGAGTAGTAGCCAGTCAGAGAGCGCTATCCTGCATCGCAACCGCTCTGCCTGCTACCTGAAGTTAGAGGACTACACTAAGGCTGAGGCTGATGCCTCGAAAGGTTGGAAAATGCAGAGCAAACCTTACATTGTGGGGTAAATCAAATGATTATCTTTCTGAAGTACCATTTACTAAGTAGAGCCTCTCCTTTATCTGTCCAGCCCTTGATGCTGACCCTGGTGATGTAAAAGCCAGGTTCCGACGGGCTCAGTCTTTGCAGAAGCTAGGTCGTTTGAATGAGTCCTTTAAGGATGCTCAGAGGTGTGCGCAGCTGGAGCCCACAAACAAAGCCTTCCAGGAGCTGCTTAGACAGCTGGGAGCACAGATACAGGAAAAGGTGAAGTATTAGTATTATTAGCAAAGACGCGGCTAAGTTCTGAGGAAGTGTCTACAACGTACAGAGGTGGTCAAATTCTACAATTATCATGTATCTTCTTTTCTCCCTATAGTCAGTGCAGCTGTCATCCACAGATGCTCGTGTGCAGCAGATGTTCTCTCTCCTCCTGGACCCCTTGGCACAGCCTGTAGACAGACAGAAGGTAAAATCACTATACACAGATCAACACTAATCACACAAAACCACACTCTGGCATGTTTTGAAGAACTTCATAAACTGCAATCCTCTTTCTGCCCATGCCAGGCTGCACAGAACCTGGTGGTTCTGTCTCGTGAGGAGGCTGGGGCTGAGCAAATCTTCCGTAATGATGGGGTGAAGTTGATCCAGAGACTACTCAGCTCCAAGGAGGAGGAGCTGGTCCTGTCGGCTCTCAGGACCCTGGTTGGCCTGTGTACTGGCCACCAGTCCAGAGTGAGTACTAAACTTGAGTTGTACAGCCCTCACTCTACCCTTTCTCCATATGAAGAAACGCTACTGGTTAATTATTCTACAGACTTGGCACTTAACCATTGCCTTCATTACTCTTCCTACAGACCATGGCCATTGTAAACGAACTGGGTATGGAGCAGCTTTGTGGAGTGATGGGCTCTGGGGCATCTGCTGTGTCTCTAGCAGCCTGTCATCTGCTTCAAGTGATGTTTGAGGCCCTGACAGAGGGCATGAAGAGGGAGATCAGAGGGAAAGAAGAAGCCATACTACCCGGTTAGATCATGTCTTTCACTTCCAAGTTCTGCTTTCTATATAAAACGGTTGAACAAAATAAATGGGACTGACCTGAATATGTGTCTTTGTGGGTGACATACAGAGCCGTCTCGTGAGCTGCGCTCCATGCTGCGCCAACTGGTGGAGATGATGCCAGATAGCAGCGTGTCGGGGCCGGGCAGAGACAGCGCCATCAATCTGCTGGTCAAACAGGTGCCTCGCAAGTCCCAGAGGAACCCAGACAATTCCCTCACATTGTGGGTCATAGACCAGGGTAAGAGGCTAGCCGCCATAGGTCCCGGACCGGGGTAAGAGCCTAAACACCTTGGATACTGCCCAAAGTCATGGACAACCGTGAAAAACAGGCCATGATCAACCCTGGTGTAATGTTATACCCATGACTTTGGGCTGCGGATGAACACATTCCCATTTTGTATATTATCAAATTGTGAGCATGTCCAGGTTGCTAACATTTTTTAAGTTCTACGTGGTATGTGGCTACTGTCATGTAGATACAGCACACAGTAGCATTGCCCCCCAACTCCGGTCCTTCACAGTACACATTTTCATTGTAGCCTCAGCCAGGCACAGCAGATTCAACTTGTCAACCAATTATCAGGCTCTCAATGAGTTGAATTTGGTGTGCTTATCCAGGACTACTACAGAAAGGTGAGATGGTGGGGATACTTGAGGACTGGAGTTGGGAACCACTGTATAGTACACTAGGAGTGTGTATATGGAAAAAATATATATATATTTGAAATGTCGGAATTCCACTGTTTCTTTGCTCTGAGTTTATATTTTATGGGTTTTTAAGTGTTATTTCCCTATTATGCCATTATGCAGCGCTTATATTTTAACTGTTCTGTATTTTGGACTTTTTATGAATTTTTCTGACTGTTGTTAGTGTTTCTGTCATGCATAGCTCTCTTCTCCTGTACAGGGCTAAAGAAGATCCTGGAGGTAGCTGGAACTGTCCCGGAGGTGTCTGAGGGACCTCCCCTCACAGACAACACCCACATGAGCTGCTCTGTGCTGCTCAGCAAACTGTACGATGATCTGAAGTGTGATGCAGAGAGAGAGAACTTCAACAAACTCTGTGAAGAATATGTCCAGTGAGTCTTATTGTCATGGCTTGATTTCCTAGCCTGTAGAGGCCTCCCAGCAGGTTTCACAGTAATGTGTTGTAGGTTTGTGAACATCTGAACTAATTCATTTTCCAACTATTGATACCATTACTGTTCATTTCTGTGCAGGCTGCACTTTGGCCGCCCCGGCCTGGAGAGTAAACTACGTGCTATTCAGACGGTGGCTGTGCTTCTGCAAGGACCCAGTGACGTTGGCAATAGGACATTGGAGATTTCAGGCATGATGGACGCTGTCATCTCTCTGTGTGCCTCAGAGGACGTATGTCACCAGCAGGTGGCGGTTGAGGCTCTTATCCACGCTGCTGGTAAGGCCAAGAGGGCCTCATTTATCACTGCCAACGGTGTGGCACTTTTAAAAGACCTCTATAAGAAGAGCGAGAACGACAGAATACGCGTACGAGCGCTGGTGGTACGTTTTCTGTCATATTTAGCCAAAAGCACAGAGCCAGTGACAACTTAAAACATGTTTTAAATTAAATAAAATAAACCTGTGTTGCAGGGTTTGTGTAAACTTGGCTCAGCTGGAGGGACAGACTTCAGCATGAAGCAGTTTGCTGAGGGATCCACACTGAAACTTGCCAAGCAGTGCAGGAAGTATGTGATTTTTTTATTTTTATCTGTTTAAAAATACCTGGGTGTATCCATAAGATGCTGGAAAAAACTCCATTGCCATTATATAAAATGTCCTTCTGTTTGGTTCCTAGTGAATACACAACCGTCCAACTTTGAATGTAGCGTGTGGTTCCAATAGTGGGACGTATCCCTTTCTCTTCCAGATGGCTGTGTAATGAGTCTCTTCCACCAACCTCTCGGCGCTGGGCTATTGAGGGCCTGGCTTACCTCACCTTTGATGCTGACGTAAAGGAGGACCTAGTCGAGGACAGAAATGCCCTGCAGGCCATGTTTCAGCTAGCTAAAGTCAGCTTTAACCGGTCCTCCCATTAGCACACACACATTACATCATAGATTTGTAATGTCATTAACTCACCGTCATCTGTTTTTTTTCTGACATTCTTTACTACTGTCATAGAGATCGAACATGGTCATATTTCAAATACTGGTAATCACTAGTAAGTGCATGTAGTGATGGCTGTGTGATGTGTGTCTTTGCAGTCAGAGGATAAGACAGTACTGTTTGCGGTGGGCTCAACTCTGGTTAACTGTACTAACAGCTACGATGTGGAAAAGCCTGACCCACAAATGGTGGAACTGGCCAAGTATGCCAAACAGCATGTACCAGAGGAGCACCCAAAGGTGTGTGAATAGTAACACATGGAAAATCAGGGAAAATACTGTTTTGCTGGTCCTTGTATATTGTTTTTTTGTTGTTGTGGGGGGTAATTTGAGACTAGAGTAAAAAAACAACCTTGGTCTCCTGTGGGGAGAAGGATTATACTGTGTCTAAGCTTGTTGCCACTAGACTACATGCTTAGGACTAGGTTTGTGTTAGGGTTATATTGAGGGTTTGAAAGTGAGGTATTGGGATTAGGGATAATAAGATTTTTAATGGGAAGTGTGTGTGCACAGGAATAAACACAGAATTTGGGTTACTTTTGGCATTACCAGTTAGATTTGTTTCAGGCATAAAGTTTAGGTTATTTAGGTTAAACATAGGGAACACAGATTTCTAGCCCTCAAGGAAAGTAAAACAAACATTTTGTTTTTGTTTCAGGACGCTCCCTCGTTTGTGGAGAAAAGGTTGTTGAAGCTGTTGGAAGCCGGGGTTGTGTCTGCTCTAGTGTGCATGGGCAAACAGGAGAGTCCAGCCCTCACTGAGACTTGCAGGGAGTGCATTGCTAGGTCTGTATTCCTTCCTGCTTTTAGCTTAACGCTCTGTATTCCCACCACGGTGCAGTTTACTTCACTTTTGTCTCTGCTTGTATCTCAACGGTATCCCTAAATGTGTCAAATGCCTGTCCTTGCAGGGTGTTCTTGTCACTGGTGGAGAGGCAGGAGGACAGGGGGATGGTGGTGGCACAGGGCGGAGGAAAGGTTGTCTAACCACACAACAAAATACCCTGCTCAGAAAAATGAAGGGAACACTTAAATCACACATCGGGTCTCGATTAACAAAATATATTTAAGATCGGTACTGTATATTGTGTAACTCGTTGAGAACCAAATGAAATAACAACGGTCAATGGAAACAAAATCCCTTACACTGAAAATCAAAGTAAACTATTGAAATCACAGGCTGTTCCAACTTATGTGAATTTCATCACGGCTATTCATAATGTGACTCAGTAGTGTGTATGGCCCCCACGTGCTCTTAATGAGATGGCGGATGCTGTCCTGGGGTATCTCCTCCCAGCGCTGGATCAGAGTTGGAACCCATGAACTCCTGGACACTCTGTGGCGCTACTTAGTGGTGTCAGATGCACAAATACATAATGTCCCAGTGGTTCTCAATTGGATTCAGGTCTGCGGAACATGAGGGCCTGTCAGTGGCATCAATGCCTTCATCATCCAGGAACTGACTACACACTCTGGCCACAAGAGACTGGGCATTGTCCTGCCCCAGAAGGAACCCAGGGCCCACTGCACCAGTGTAAAGTCTGACGATGGGTCTGAGGATTTCATCCTGGTACCTAACAGCAGTCAGGGTACTGTTGGATAGCAGGTGGAGGTCTGGTGTTCTCTGGCGAATGCCAGTTGAGCAGCAAGGTCCCTCATTCCACCCTTATGAAGTCTGTTTCTGACAGTTTGGTCAGAAACATGGACACCATCACCCCGCTGAAAGCAATTTTTTTGTAGGGCTCTGGCAGTGCTCCTCCTGTTCCTTCTCGCACAAAGGCGCAGATACCGGTCCTGCTGCTGGGCTGATGCCCTTCTAAGCCCCTGTCCAGCTCTCCTTGTGTATTTGTTAGTCTCCTGGTATCTCCTTTATGCTCTTAAGACTGTGCTGGGTGACACAGCAAACCATCTTGCAACGGCATGTATGGATGTACCATCCTGGAGTAGCTGGACTGTCTGTGCATCTTGAATAGGACAGTCTGTGCAGCCTCATGCTACCAGTAGGGACAAGGACACTGGCAAAACCCAAGCCTAGAGAAGATTTACTCAGAAAGGATAAGGCGAGAGCAATTGTCTGTGGCCACCACCTGCACACCCATTCCCATTTGGGGGGTTGTCTTGCTTTTGCAACTCCAGTGCACCTGTTTTCACGTTCATTTGCACCAAAACAGTTGATTTGATTCACAATCGGTTATGCGTCCTAACTAGACAGATAGATATCCCTGAAGTTTCATTCACTTGGTCTTGTAACTGTAATGATTAAGTGTTCCCTTACTTTTTTGAGCAGTGTACTTGAATCACATCAATATCTTGATAAGTGAGTTGAATAAAATGATAAATACATTTGGTTGATCAATAAAATGCACTTATTGACCCTCCAGGCCCTACTCCCTCTGGTGTCAGAGAGCACTGACAAAGGGAAGACCAAAGCAGCGCAGGCTCTGGCCAAGATCACCATCACATCCAACCCAGAAATGGCCTTCCCTGGGGAGAGGGTGAGATGACACTATATCCTGATCACAAAGAAGAAACATACGTTTTCTTACATGGCTTTCAAACCTTCTCAGGTTAAAGATCAGATTTGTCCACTCCAACTGCGCATTCACAGGTCTCAGTGATGTCTCCATGGTGGTGCTTTAACACAGTCTCTCTCTTACGTGCAGATCTATGAGGTCGTGCGTCCTCTGGTCAGCCTGCTCACCCTGGACTGCTCCCTGCTGCAGAACTTTGAGGCGCTCATGGCTCTCACCAACCTGGCCGGCATCAGCGAGAGGCTCCGGCAGAAGATCATCAAGGAGAAAGCTGTGCCTAAGGTGGAGGGCTACATGTTTGAGGAGCATGACCTCGTGCGGGCTGCCGCCACCGAGTGTATGTGCAACCTTGTCCTGAGCACTGAGGTGCAGAAGCTCTATGTGGCCACGGGTAATGACCGCCTGAAGCTGCTGGTCCTCTACAGTGGAGAGGAGGACGAGAGGCTGAGGAAGGCTGCGGCGGGAACCCTGGCCATGCTGACTGCAGAGCAGCCTGAACTGTGTGCCCGCATCCCTGGAACGGTGATAAATCTATCCCTGATACACACACTAACACACACCCACCAATAGTCACTAAACTGATGTAATATACAATATCAGGCAGCATGCCTTCACCATTTCTTTCAAATGTTTATCCTTCCTTTTCTTTGGTTCTAGACCAGCCACTGGATGGAGATCCTTCAGGCCCTGTTGCTTAGCGAGAACGTGGACCTGCGTCACCGTGGCGTGGTGATTACACTGAACATGATGCAGGCAAACAAGAGCCTGGCTGAGACACTAATGGAGAGTGAGGTGTTGGAGATCCTCTCTGTCCTGGCTAAAGCTACTGAGCAGAGCCCTGTCTCCAGAAAAGCACAGCACTGCCTTGATAAGGCTATTGAGTATGGCATCATCAAGAAGCCAGAGGGAGAAGGAAAAGGACCCTAAATGGTGGTTAGTTGTGGTGTAAGCTGTGTTTGCTGCGATGGCTTCAGGTTGAGAACTGGTATTCTTTAAGAACATCATTAAGTGATGTACAGATTAAGAGCTGGAGTTTGTGAATGTTCATAACAGGTCTTCCTGACCTGTGGGGTGTATTACATACCATGTGTGAGGTGTTAGGAGACAACTTTTTGTCAACTTAGCAAACTTTGTTTAAATGGACACAGGCATGTGGCTTACCTCAGCTAGTTTAATTTTCATGGTAATGTACCCAAGTCTAGAAATATTCTTCTCCAGGGTTGGTCACTGCAAACTTAACTGACCCCAAATTATATAATAGAAGAGTTAAGGACCAATTAAAGATTATCCCCTTAACTTGAGGAAGATGAATTATCAAAAAAATTACATTAACATGTACAAATAAAAATAAAACTGCCAAATTATCTATATAGTAATTTCAAAATAAATTTGAAAAATAATGCACCCATTTTTTTTAGGAATATCCAATTATTTAGCACCAGTATTTGCTGTACATTGATAAGACCACATTAACTCTGTAAGAAAAGACAGCATGGGATGTAAAGCTAACCACTGTAGCTTATTTTAACAAAGATCTCTGTGACATTGGGTACATAATGGCTTGAATCCAGTTTGCTTCTTGCTATGGAGTATTTTTTTTTTTTTTATGCAATCACATACTGATAGAACTCCCAGTTGTATTTTCGTGCAATGCTTTCAACTAAAGCTAACGAACTATGTTGTAAACCGCACGCATATACAGGTATTACACCCAGGACAAATGCCGAAACTGTTTTATAATAATTGATACTACCGGGCACAATTCATAGACAAGTGTATCACTCGGTATAGACAAGTCAAAATATACTTAATCATTTGTTTTATACACGATTGTATTTCAATAACTTCTTTTGCATTCCCTGTATTTTTCTCGGTGAAATTGAACCAAAAATGTTTCTCTCACGCACCCATGTATTTATTTAAACCTTTGTATCATTTTGATTGTTTTTGTCTTTGTACTTTACTTCCACTACATTTCCGTTACGTCCCTCTTTTTGAATGTAAACCACCGTGAAGATAAGACAAATAAAGTATGTTATGTGAATAGGTCTGTCTTCTATCCAATATAATTAATCGTATCTATGAACTAGAATTACTAAATACTGCAAATACCCATGTGCAATTTACGTTACGTAAATGAATCTCACAGCACAATGCTGCGCAGGCGCATCAAAAAGACAACTTTAAGTGTTGCCAGATTAGGTGATTTTCCAGATAATAAGAGTGCCGGCAAAAAGGGATTTACACGAATGATTTGTAAAACAAAAATAGCCGGGTTGGTTCTTACCCGGGATTTTTGTTGAGTCGACGGCTTTTGGTCTGTTATTCACCAGTATACTGTCAGTCAAATTTGGCAACCCTAGCGCCTTTAAGAATTCAAATGTGTCGGTCAACTGCGTAGCACGCGTGCAAAGCAAGTATTGCTTAAAATATACGTATTGTTAATTAAGTGCACATTTCTAAATGAATTGGTTTGGTTTTGGCTTCAACGGTTTTGGGCAAATACAAGAGCATGAAAAGACGACTGACGGAGAAAGTAACCGAGATGTCAAATTAACTAAACCAATAACGATAAGTGTTTGTCGAAATGTAGACTCTACACACATCTGTCAACAAAATAGTAATATAACGCTAATCAGGGCGAGTTGGAGTCGAATAGTAGCTCTACATTCAAATAGTGAGTATGTTGAATTTTTTTCTTTGGTATGTGGATTCGCAAGTCTGTGCGGTAGACCTACAGAAAGGTTAAAGTTACGTTTTACAGATGCATTTTTTTTAAACAGGAAGTTAAGAACAGACTTTTTCTGTAACGGCTTTTACACCGTATGAAAAATAAATGTGTAAATGCTCTAAAAAATTATATGTAAAATACTGAACATTTTTTTTCACAGAAGCAAACAAACTAAATCTACGACGATTATTCCAGTGCGCGACTATGATTGCATTCATCGATGGCAAATAGTCTGTTTTGGTTTCAGGCCATGGAAGGTTGCACCTTGCGGGTTTTGGAGTGGGGACCGCAACTGAGAGGTGTGGCGTAGAGGACAGTCGAGACTGCCAGGATGCAGACATCCGCGAGGATCATATGGCCCTGTCATTCAGAGACAGGGTAGAGATCTGGAGCTTGCGAGAAAATAAACCCGAGTGGCGTATGGAGGTGAAGACATCTGACAGTACTGGTATTGATTATTAATAACTGTATCGCGATGTTGTCCTACATTTCGAAAACAGTATAGTTTTTGTTACAGTATACCTGTAAGCAAACCTAAATATGTTAATGTCGTCCTGTCGAGGTTGTTTACAATTATAGCAAGAAAATGTTTTAACTAACGTAAAATTGGAAAGCCTATATCAGGTGTAATTTGACTGAAGATTTTTCTTACGTCAGTGTCTATTTGAAGGGGGATATTTTTAAGGATGAAAACAAAAGTATAACAATGTGTATGCCTCCATAACCACTCTTCTTATTGATAACTTTTAGGCCGAGGTGTGCCCACCCCAAAGTGATTTATGTTATGACGAAAACTGTCGCAAACGTTTAAGACGATATGGCAGTATGCATATTTTGGGAATCCTCTAGTGTTTTTATAATTTAACTAAGAGGGCAGAAGTACAGAAAAGAATAGCAGCAATAAAGGGATACAAACAGTAAGGGCACTGACAGTCAACCCCTGGACCTGAGTGAATATAGTAATTCCCCCCCCCCCCTCTAACCTAGTCCACATGCTATTGCTGAAGTGACTTGAAACCAGATTACACCCACTTAGATCCATGTACAGGTGTGAGCCAGCTATTTATATTTAATCACTTTGAATTTAGATAATGTTGTCACTCTGTTGTATACCTGTGTTTTTAGGGCCCTCCCGTGCTTTCCCTTTAGTTCCAGGAGGGTACATAGCTTCCAGGTCTCCATTTTACCGTCCACTTTCCCCACAACTACTAGCGGTTAGCCTGGCATTGGGCACACAGCATGCTGTCCTTCTCAGTGCATCTGGAGATGTCTACACCTGGGGCTCTGGCAGGTAAATACTTACGATAAAAATACTGTCATCACCTTCCATATGCTGTAACCGATGATGTTCACATTTGGCACTTCATCTTACATGGCAAAAATTGGAGTGGGGTGTCATGTGCTTTTTTTGTTTGGGTATTGTTCTGAAATCCCTGCCTTATGTCGCAGCCATGGGCAGCTGGGTCACGGGGACCTGAGTCCGGAGGAGGGGCCCAGGGCTTTGGAGGCACTGATGGGGTTGCAAATGAGCAGTGTGGCAGCTGGGGGGTGGCACTCTGTTTGCATTAGTGGTATGTATGGACTGAGTGATGGATCTGGTCAAATGTAGAGTGATTGATTGTACTATCATTGTGAACGTGACCACTGGTTTGGGCCACAGCTGGTGGAGACCTGTATGTGTGGGGTTGGAATGAGAGTGGCCAAGTGGGACTACCATCACGATCCCTGAGAGGAGGGCAGCTGAAGACCCAGCGTGCAGGTCAGCCTGGCTTAAATCTGTCTTGTATTTGTGAGGCAGGGCCACCAGCACAGCCTGTTTTATACTCAGTGGACATAACTCTAACTGGCTGTGGTGCATGCATGCACAATGCTGAAAAGCGGCTAAATCAGCTAAGCTAGTTCCACTCTGTTTTCATTGCAACCCTGTATTCAGGGACTTATTTAGACCTGGGAAACCAGGTGGGTGCAATTAATAATTATTTTTACTGATTTAAAAAATATATATAAAATGTAGTTTTGAAGACAAGTGCTAGTTGACCAATATTCTTGGCCATCACTGTATTGAACATAAATTGATATTGTTTACCTGGTGTATGCTTTAGGTAGTGCCAGCACATGTAAAGACCAAGAAAACAGCGATGAGGTGTTCATATCAATCCAGGCCTTTCCAGCCCTGGTCGATATCACAGAGTCATGTGAGGTTAGCAAGGTCAGCTGTGGGTCACGCCACACTGCTGCAGTCACAAGTAAGAACCCTTTACATAAGCTGCTTTAAATGGCTAATGTAAGGGGGAAATGACAGTTAATTTCCTTTCTTTTGTTCCAGGTAGAGGGGATGTCTACACTTGGGGCTGGGGTAAGCTTTGAAAATACTTCCTAAACAAATCTAGCCTCTAATTTAAATGGCTTTGTACTGCAAAAATGGATGTTATGAATTCCTAAGTGGAATCAATATACATGAATGGATAGATGGAGAATCCTTAGATGCGTCACTGTTTCAGGTGAATACGGGCAGCTGGGACATGGGAACGTGAGCAGTTCAGATGAGCCAAAACAAGTCAGGTTTTTCAAGGACCAGGGGCTACGTGTGCTGGATGTAGTGTGTGGACCATGGAACACTTTTGTTTCTGCTGTTAAAGAGCACCTTCCTCCTCCTGACGATTTATCCTGTGCACTGACTACATAAAAATCTGGATTAATGGGTTGCGCATAGGATATTATACTTTTGGACTGACAATTTTTATGGCAATTTCTTAGACAATAAAAAAGGTTTACCTTGGTGAAGACTTTTATTCTATACATTTTATATACATTTCAGAGAGCTGTTATTGCACACTCATTGTAAAAATAGATTTTGATACAATAGAAAAGATTAGAGAAGTGTAAAGGTTAAATCTCATTATTATTATTATTGTGACAATGGGAAGAAATGGGAAAGGTATTGCTAGGACAGAATCCAAATCATCCATATCCTGGTATCTTTGGTGATGGGACTTCACAGCACAATCTTAAAAGAACTGGAGAAGAATGTAGCATATTAGGATACAAAGAGTTAGAATGTTGAGATATCGTAGAGTATTCTAATCAAATCCACTCACCTGATGAAATCTGGGGACCTTGAGATGACATGTTGAAACTCTGAAAGATTTACAGTCCCATCTTTGTCTATATCTGACTCTTCCAGGATCTGCAATATTGTAAAGTTAATAATTGTTACTTGACTATAGCTGGAAACCTAAAAGGAAGATTCATGTGCACGACAATCCAATATCCACCCATGCTCTACCCCTCTCACTCACACCCATGCTCTACCACTCTAACCGACCCTTAAGATTCTCAAGGAATCTTAAGGGTCGGTTAAAAAAGTAACTCAAAGAAAAGTATTTTTGAATTGGTGACCGATTTGTATTTTTCCATTCAGATATAAGTATTGATAATCTTGTGAATTCTTGTTTTCATACAAGAGAAAGTGACTACCAATGAGATTTGGAAAACAAGTAAAATTGAGTGAAGCTGTCAATCAAGCCAAATAGCCATTTTCATGGTCTCAATTTCTCCTATTTTACAGGACACATATAGTGTGGATACTACCTTTTTGCTGAAATAGGAATTAAAGGGACATTTGTATCACCTTGAGTATCTTAGGTGCTGAAACCCTACTCTCAACCAGAGAGTACTGGTGCATATGCACAGCTGTACACACACCCACTGCTCTTGTCATTTCTTAAGGCTAATGCTAAATGCTGCTTGTGTATATTTGGGAGACAAAGTGGCGTTGTGTCTCTGTTTCCGTGTTGATCCGGAGATACTGATATGGGTTGCTGGTGACTTCTATATGTCAACATGTCATCCTTTTGTTGTTTGTGGTAAAATTGATCCAGTCCCATCCTTTAGCGGTTTACTAAAATGCGATGATGGCCACTTTAAAGTCACACTGAGTAATACAGTTTTTCAGCTAGCCCTGCTGAACAATTTTTGCTAGGGCTACGGATTCACTTGCAGCCTACATAAACAATTATTAGCGAACCTTGCAAAATGAATTCATTTGTCCAAGCTTTATCAA
The DNA here is from genome assembly GCA_016801105.1 of Esox niger. Taxonomy (NCBI): domain Eukaryota; kingdom Metazoa; phylum Chordata; class Actinopteri; order Esociformes; family Esocidae; genus Esox; species Esox niger. The sequence goes on from JACXGJ010006843.1 coordinate 16,879, forward strand.
GTGCATTGTTATATTAACATGATCATCAGTGCGAGAGCACTTTTTTCCATTAGGCTACTTTAACCAAACTGGCTTTTTTTTTAATTAGTGATGCCAACTACCTCTCAGGGTCCAGTGTTTTAAATCAGAGGGCCTGCTGTCTGCATCTATGGCTGTCTATGGGAGTACCACAGGGTTTGATTCTTGGCCTGACTCTATTCTCACTGTATATAAATGATGTTGCTCTTGCTGCTGGTGACTCAAATACACCTCTATGCAGACAACACCATTTTGTATACAGCCGGCCCTTCATTGCACACTGTGCTTACAAACGTCCAGGAGAGCTTTAATGCCATACAGCCCTTCTGTGAGCTCCAACTACAGCTGAACTCTGGTAAAACTATGTGCATGCTGTTCAACTGATCGCTGCCTTCACCTGCCTGTCTAACTAGCATAATTCACTCTGCCTCCAGACCCACATAAACCATCTCCGGTCTAAACCACAATTAAGTCTAGGGTTGGCTTCCTTTTCTGCAACAGGGCCTCCACCACTCATGCTGCCAAGCTTGCCCTGGTGAAAATGACCCTCGTACCAATCTTAAACTTCAGTGATGTGATATATAAAGCAGCCTCAAACTCTCCTGAAGAAACTGGGTGTGGTCTTCCACAGTGCCATCCGTTTTGCTACCGGAGCCCCATATAATACCCACCACTGCAACCTCTATGCATTAGTTGTCAGGCCCTCATTAGACCTCTGGTTACCATCTCACTGGTACCAATTCATTTACAAGTGCTTGCTAGGCAAAGCCCCACTGTAACTAAGCTCACTGGTCACCTTAGCTTTACCAACACGCAGCCTGCACTCAAGCAGGTACATCTCTCTGGTCACCCCAAAAGCTGTTTAAACACTCGGAGCACAATCACGTTACCGAACATGAACAGTGCAGGGGTCAAAAGAGACTGACAAGCACCCAGCAACTGACAAGTACCTCCACAAAGCAGGTGTCGATAACACATGCATTTCCAAATGCTACACATTATGAAAAGGATTCAAGATGTAATTAACGGACACCATTTGTCACTACATTGCGAAGGATATGGCTCCCATAGCTACGGTGGGTCGCTGTGGGTTTAAGCATGGGTCCATTGTCCTACTTGACCAGGGATCAGATGTGGCAGCAAAGTGCTGAACAGACCAGTTCAGCAGCTACCCTTTTACTATGTTTTGTAGCTTTGTCTTGGCGAGATTGCTGTTGCAATTAAGAATCTGTTCTTAATCGGCCTACCTGGTTAAATAAAGGTTAAATAAAAAGATGATGCTCCATATGCAAATATAATCAAGTTCTAGGTAACTCACCTGATAAGAGCATGGCTCTTATAACACCAGGGGTTGTGGGTTTGATTCCCATAAGATCAGTATGAAAATGTATGCACTCACTACTTGCACAGGAAGCTTCTCAAATGTATGGTATCTCAAATCTTAAAGTACATTTTGGCCATAATCTGTTAACTTACATTGCTTATGAGCTGCCTCATCTCTTCAGGGGTAAGCCTTGTATCATCAGTCTCGCCAGTCAGGCAATTCACTAGCTTCTCCAGGTCCCCACTATCCAGAGTTCCATCGTCATCAAAGTCTGAATAGATGAAACAATGTTAATTTAACGTTTTATCCAACCCTCCACCCATGGCCTGAAAACCCTGAAAACTGTAGATGCATATACAGGTATTCAGACTGTCCCAAGCATACTCAACAATTGTATTACCAAAAATGCGGAAAGCGTAGTGGGACTTGATTTCCAGTGTGGCTGAATCACTAAAAGCACTCAAGAGATCAAGGAAGTCCTCAAAGGTGAGACTTCCGTCTTTTGTATCCGATGTTGAGAATACATGACAGATACGCTTCTTGAAAGGGTTGGACTAAAGGATGTGGAAAGAACAAACATTTAGGAATAAAAATGATTCAAACATTTGTTACACTGCAATGCAATTTGGCAAGTATTCAGATATCATCAGTTTGTTGTTATACCCTTAATTGATAATCACCTTTTTGCCATCAATATATACAATAATCTATAATGAAAAAGAACAAATATTTTTAGAACTGTGTGCCAATTTATTACAAATAAAAAAAAACGGAAAACTTTTATTTAGACTATTCTGTACTTTGTAGAAGCAGCTTTTGCCGCAATCATAGCTTCAAGTCTTCTTGGGTATGCATCTACTAATTTTATAGACCATGATTTATGGAGTTTGTTGCATTGTTTCTTATAGATCATTTCAAGCTGTGAGATGAGCACCGGTTAACTGCTTCAGGTGTGAACCTAGACAACAACAGTGTCTTTTTTTACTAACATCAAAGCAGTGAGTCTGACCATACCTCCCTCAGAAAGCAGCACAGGTACTTGTCTAGGCATTTGTTATCATAATTCTGGATTACTGCACTAATTCAAAATTAATTCTGGACTGTGACCTTGCTATGCAAAGTCTGATACGGATGTTTTCTGAAATCTACTTCAGGAACCTCATTGTTGAGGTGCTACCTTCCACCTTCAATGTGCTTTCATTGCGCATTTAGAATTGCCATTTGTACTTGCATTTGCCTTCATTGACCATTTATACATCCCACCTATAACATACACTGTTCTTAATCTATTCACTTGGAAACTTTCTGCAATCTCCTATTCGCACTTCTGGTTAGAACGAACTGCAATTCGTTGTAAGTACTTTTAAAATGAATGTATTTACTGTAACACTCTAGATAAAAGGGTCTGTTAAATGACTAAAATAAGTGTGCAATTTTATGAAGACATGTGTGCCTTTCTAAATAACGTTGTGGAGAATTGTCAGTGATAATCAAATAACACTGCATGCTTCAGAGATTAATTTGGTGTAATGAGACAAAGATTTGAACTTTGTGCATGATTTCAGTTCTTCATTTTCAATATAAGATTTTGGAAAACAAAATAAGTATAGATTGATGGCAAACAAAATAATAAGAATAAATTAGGCCTATAATAATAAAAAAATGTGGAGAGATTGAAGAGGTCTGAATAATATCCAAATGTATTGAAAATATGTACTAACATTAGTAATGTACATATCTTTTTTACCTTGAGTTCTGGCAGAGAAATTATTTTCCCCATGGGCACTCTAGGATTGGTCAGGGTTCTGTCCTCTTTGGAGAGGAGTTCACTGAACCTCTTATGTGCCCTAAGGAACACATACATCACACAACCTTAACTCTCCCTGGATGCATGTTGATGTTCAGCAAATCTATTTACTAGTACTACAGAGTTGTAAATGTAAATGTTGCGTGGTTGTAAATGTAACTACAATAACCGACCATTCTAATCAACTAGTTAGTTTGAATCAACCATCTTGTCAAACATCCTTATAAATAGGACTCCTTAACATAAGATAGGCCCATACTCAAAAATAATATACTGAAACAGATTAATAAAATATACTTCCCATATATTTTTATATAACCATGTGGAAATATGAATGTGGCCAAATCTGACATTTTTCAATAAACTTCCACACATTTTAAATATATATACATAAGTATACATTCTGATATCTGTCATTTTGTACAAATTATATTCAAATATTACTTTTGCTTTGGGGGGATTAGTTCAGTTCAAAATTACGTCTGCCTTTGCTATGAGGTAAACGATGTATTTGCTATTATAGAACATCAAAAACAATAGAATCAGTGAATGTAATTCAGTTGAATAAACTTTGTTACTTACAACAGAATTTCTTGCTTTGTAAGAAATGTAAGCTCCTGGAGGGGAAGTGTTGATACATTCACATTATTTTCAAGTATATCTAATGAAATCCTAATGAATAATACAATTTTACCCTAACTTCACTTCGTCGGATTACACAATGCTGTGAAGTTGTTTTTCCCGTTGTCAAAGAAAGCGGACAATTTGCTAGTTAATATAGGCAATCATACATGCTGAACATCTACAGTATATGTAAGTTTATATGATACTGTATAGTTGTCTAGATGACAAAAACGTAATTCCATATTTAACGTCAGCCATTTGCTAACCTAACAACGCAAACAGTCATGCTAACGATGTCACAATAGCTACACACTACTGTATACCTAGTCATTATATTATATTTCTTATTGCACCTGATATTCTGAAAGCAGTTCCTTCCCTAATTGACTTGCTGTTGTTCCCATATTGTTGGTGCTTTCCTTCTTTCGTTTGTTTAATCACCCAATTTGAGAAAAACTTAATGCACCGACAACTTTCCAAAGTTATCTTAGCCAGTAAATTAGGCACTTCCCTTTCCTGAATGTACGTCATTTGAATTGAGTGAGCCAACGCGACCAGAAGGGGACCACACAACACTAGCGAGCCACGAAGACGAGCGGAAGATACTGTTGAACACATATTATAGCAGTTTGCCTGTGATAATCGATTTTAGAATACATTGTATATGCAACTTCAGTGGCAAATAACAACTGGGTTAAAATTAGCTGGGAGATTAGGTTAGAGTTATTGATGTTCATATGGAATTCATGAATAACAATGCTAATGACTTGGCATGCTCATTTAACTTATTTCATTGTTGAAGCAAGGCGCATTACGACGTCTGTCCGGAGAAACTAGCATCGCTATCGGTGCTACAGTACAATTTCCTACAATGGAGAACGACAAGTCGCTAACACTTTTTACCTACAGTAACCGGGATTTTGTTCAACATGTGCGATGGTTTGGGTGCGTAGATAAAACGTCGTCTACGTTTGACATAAGACTAAAAACCGGCTGGAACAACCGGATGCGTAGAGGGTTCTTCCGTTATCACCTCAGCGATTTGGAGACACGAATCCTACCTGGGCGGTATCGGTATGTCGCACAGCTGAATATTCAAAGAGGAATAGAGAGAAGAAAACCTCAGGAAATATTAAGCATAAAACAGAACTTTGACAGCAAACAGTTCAACTTCAACCAAATTAATCCAGAGGAAATCATTTTTGAGATGAGTAAGCAAATGCCCACCTCGCAGAGCAAGGACTGGGATGCCTGTAAAGAAGGTGAACACCCAGGTGATGAGCTCAGTAGAATTATGGTGGTGGTCAATGTTAGCCCTTTGGAATTTGGCCACTGTTTATTCATTCCAGAGCCCACCAAATGTTTACCACAGGTCTTGACTTCCGCTGCCATCAAAATTGGAATTGAAGCTGTGCTCCTGAGTTCTGACCCAGGCTTTCGAGTGGGATTTAACAGTCTAGGTGCATTTGCATCTGTCAATCATCTCCACCTCCATGGATACTACCTGAACCAGGAGCTACGTTTAGAAACCGCTTCAACCCTACCATTAGTTCCTGAAAAAGGATTTTACCGGCTGATTGACTTCCCCACTGGCTTGATGTTCTATACTGAAACTGAGGACCTTGAGAAAGTTGTCTGTGCCATTTGTCTGGTCACAGACTCACTGGTGGATGGGAATATGGCACACAACCTGTTTTTCACCCGAGGCTGTCCACCTGGAGTGTCTGATGTATGTGCCAGGAGGGGTGTGCGCATTGTTGTGTGGCCTAGAATGTCCTGCTTTGGTGCCAAAGATGAATCTGCCTTCAATGTGGCTCTGTGTGAGCTGGCTGGACATTTACCATTCAAGAATAGATATGACTTTGAACATAGCACTGAAAAGGATGTGATGGCTATCATTCAGAGGTATCTGCTGCCTAATAAAGAATTTCTTAAGTTGGAACAGCAACTAACTGAATGTTTACAGAAGTAGTTCAAATCCTGATTCTCATAGAAGAGAAGAATCTGCATCATTTTATTCTTTAGACCTATATCACTGTTGTATATTTTGTCTTAGCTTATTAGGACATTGGGCTCTTTGCTAAGTCCCAAAGTTGTGATGCTTCACAAGCATAATTCTAGATAGCCTTATGACTTTATATAATGTTGAGGAACACTGCATCGTCAGGTTAAATGTGTCCTTCCTATTAAAACAATTCTGAATACAACTTTTTTCTGAACTGCATTAGTTGCCCACTGTCCAACTCAGCAGATATCTAACTGTACATTTCGGTCTGGTGGTAATGCTACTCAACTATTTAGATGTGTAGATGTCTAAAAAGCATTTTGGGTGACTATAACTTTGCAGCCATCTTGTCATACATGGAACCTTAAACCTCAAAATTAAAATGTAATTTATGACTATACAAGACCAAATAGAGTACCTGCATTGTGCTTATTTTATACAATGGGTAATTAATAGCTCAATTAAGTCTCAATGTTGTTGAAGAAATCTTCATTCAGTCAGAGAGAATGTCTTTACAACAGAATAATTTATTATCAAGCAACAGCTGGGAGCGTATGCACACGGTCAGACCATGGCATTAACTGTAAAACTACTAAAACATCTATTGTATAACACACAGATTAAGATTATTACACCGGCAGAAATAAAACGTCCTCCCCATGATGTAACAACTATTTCAAGGACCTATAACTCTGGCAGTCTGCCCTGTTAGAACTCTGCTCATACTCTTGCAATGAAAGAAAACCTTTATTGACCAAGCAATCCTCTCTTCCTCAATGTAATATAATGACTTGTACTCATAGAGATTGCATGTGCATTCACAGTACTTAATTTTTTCAGATAAACACAAATTATTTATTTCCTCCTACTTTTCCCCCCATAAAATGCATGAGGCTCATTTATCAAAGTTGCAGGTACACAAAGATTCAAAACCTTGCATGTTCAACTTTTTGCAAAAGGGGAAAGAAGCCATTTGATGTACAGTTATTATTAAATAAGAATCTAGAATTTGTTTCTAAAAAGCAGTATACCTATATTTGAACATTGACTTCATGTGTACTTTCATCATGCCTTCATTTCTACCATACATTTTTTAAGAATTTTCTGACATGACAGTTTTATTCCCAGTACTATAGGCCTAAAACAAATAACAATCATTCAACCAACCATGATTTAATATATAGACCAGAATATGCCTGTATAAACAAACCATACAGTAATGCAGCAACTGCTATCATGTCCAATTTTATCTCAGTTTAGTTCAAGGCAGAAAAACATGATCATAGATTAACATAAAAAACGGTGGTCAGGGACGACTTTCGGTCGGCATCAAGGTGTTTCTGGAAAACCCTCCGTCACCTCAGGAGGGGGAAACGGGGAACCATCCAAGCTGTGTACAGTATGGATGGAACACTGTAGACCTCAACTGAGGAGGTAATTGGCAATGGAAGGAACACTTTGAGGAACTCCTAAATCCCACTAACTCAGCCTCCCTGGGAAAGTCAACTCAAAGGTGTTGGAAAGGAGGGTTCGGCAGACGGTCGAACCTCAGATTGAAGAGGAACAACGCGGATTCCGTCCTGGAACAATCGACCCGCTCTTTATTCTTGCAAGGGTCCTAGAGGGGACCTGGGAATATGCCCATCCGGTCTACATGTGCTTTGTGGATCCGGAGAAGGCATATGACTGGGTCCTCTGGGAGATGCTGTGGGAGGTTCTGCGGGAGTATGGGGTGAGTATACACTCCTTGTACGTCCAAAGTGAGGGCTGTGGTCGGGTTCTCGGTAGTAAGTCGGACTCGTTCCAGGTGGGGGTTGGCCTCCGTCAGGGTTGTACTTTGTCACCAATCCTGTTTGTAACGTTTATGGACAGGATATCGAGGTGATGTCGGGGTGGGGAGGTTTTACAGTTCGGTGGGCTGGGTATCTCATCGCTGCTTTTTGCAGATGATGTGGTTCTGATGGCATCATCGGTGTGTGACCTCCAGCACTCACTGGACCAGTTCGCAGCCGAGTGTGAATCGGTTGGGATGAGGATTAGCACCTCTAAATCTGAGCCCATGGTTCTCAGCAGGAAACCGATGGAGTGCCTCCACCGTGTAGGGAATGAGGTTTTATCCCAAGTAAAGGAGTTCAAGTATCTCGGGGTCTTGTTCACGAATGAGGGAAAAATGGAGCTGGAGATTGTCCGGAGAATCGGAGCAGCGGGGGTGGTATTTCATTTGCTTTACCGCACCGTTGTGACAAAAAGAGAGCTGAGCCGGAAGGCAAAGCTCTTGATATACTGGTCAATTTTTGTTTCTACACTCACCTATGGTCATGAAGGCTGTGTCATGACCGAAAGAACTAGATTGCAGGTACAAGCGGCTGAAATGACTTTCTCCGAAGGGTGGCTGGCGTCTCCCTTAGAGACAGGGTGTGAAGCTTAGTCATCCGTGAGGAACTCGGAGTAGAGCCGCTGCTTCTTTGCATTTAAAGGAGCCAGTTGAGGTGGTTCGGGCATCTGGTAAGGATGCCCCCAGGACGTCTCCCTAGGGAGGTGTTCCAGGCACGTCCAGCTGGGAGGAGACCTTGGGGTAGGCCCAGGACTAGGTTGAGAGATTATATTTCGACACTGGCCTGGGAACGCCTCGGGATCCCCCAGTCAGAGCTGGCAAAATTAGCTCGGGTAAGGGACGTTTAGGGTCCCCTGCTGGAGCTGCTGCCCCCACGACCCAACAACATATAAGCGGATGAAGAGTAAGATAAAAACATCATTATAGATTAATCATAGGTGACAAAACAATTTGTATTTCCAGAGAAGTGTGGGCTTATTTGCTTCCAATCTGCTTGAATTGATGGCAAATCTCACAGAATTAACAGCCAGGTTTGCACTCACGGTGTTTGTATAATTCACAGTGAAAGACTGAATTTTATCTTAGAAATAGTGTAGGACGGTTTTCCAGGTTGGCTTGTAAAAATGGAAACATCACTGCCTCACAGTTGGCTACATCATTGTGAGACCCAAGTTCACAGCTTGCTTGTGGATTTTTCTAACCATGGATGGCGGTACAATTTTCCAGTACCCTCTGGGTTTGTGGGGGGGGGTTAAAATATTGTTGCCTTGCCTCACTACGTTATAGCAGTGGCTTAGACTGCTATAATGGTATATAGACTTCTGTGAGCTCTAGGCAGAAAACTAGAAAATGTGCTCCTTTCAGTGAGTGAGGATTTTGGTCTGAGTGAGCAATGTGATAAGAACCAGAACTGCATTGGGTGTATTTCAGAAGACATATCTTGTTACCAACTGTCCAGAGTCCATTAGGAGTTGATGTGATGAAGCAGAGCTTCATGACAAAGTCTATGTGCAGAAATTTCAGAGATGTTATAAAAAAAAAATATTTAAATATCCATATAAATTGCATGCAACAGTTCGAAAAATCCCAATAATCTGTTGCAAATGCAAAAACTAGGAGTTCCACATGCGCCAACATTTAGTGAAATGTGTGGCTGATAAATGAGCCCAAAAATGTGTTTAATATGAATGGACAGTCAATTACCAAACTCCATATAAGCACATTACCACTGACCTAACTTTGTTTCTATTAATCATTCTTACATAGTGACTCCAGCATTTAGGACTATAAAGCTCTGAGTGAACAACATAGTGTTCATAACAGTGACCTGATTCAGAAATTAAAGCGGCTGCTTCCCCTAGATTTTGTATTACAGTTATTCCACTTGTACGCATTTACCTAAGCATAACTCTTCTAATCACATGATTGGGTAAAGTTCTTCTACATGAAAGGCCCCCTATGACTCCTCATGTGAAAAGTAAGACAGAAGCTACTGCTGAAACTCTTGCCACAATGACTGCAACAATATCCTTTACTTCCAGCATGAATCTTCATGTGCCTTTTCAGACTATTACGAACACTGAATTCCTTGCCACATTCAGAACATATATACGGTTTCTCCCCTGTGTGGGTTCTCATGTGAACAATGAGATCCCTATTGCTAGTGAAACATTTACTACAAATATGACAACACATCCTATCTGCAATGTGGGTTTGGATGTGATGTTTTGTACTTTCTGTGGACTCAAAACATTTTCCACACACACCACAAATATGTTCTTTCTCTCTTGTGTGAGTTTGCACATGTTTCATTAATGAACCCATGTACTGGAAAGCCTTTCCACACACTTTACAACGGCAAGGGGTATTGTCACTCTGCCTGTGTGATTTCAGATTGGAACAGTCAGGGGTTTTTCTCAACCTAATAAGAGATTTTTGTCCTTTAGTTGCCAACATTTTCTTTGATCTGATTGGCATACTGCGTGACAGAGGACCTCCAATTCCCATCCCTTCAGTGTTTTTACTCTGAGCTGCAGAACAGTATGGATTTCCTGTAGACATATGCTGAGAATCGCTGGTTGTTTCTGATACTGTGTAGTTCTCTTCACACGTTTCTGTTTTGATATGTGCAGTTGAGGTGCTGGGCAGAAAGCTTCTCTCCTCTTCTCCATCATTTTGAACTTGATAAAGATGTGACGGCAGAGCTGAGATCTCATTATCACGTTCCATAAAAGTAGGAGTAAATATAGAGTCTTTCATGGCATCTTGTAGCTGCCCTTCCCACCGACTGGTCCTGTGTTCCTCCTGTTCTTCTTTAATCTGTTTAGGCTCTAGGTCTTTTTGTCCTAGACTTGGAATCCACTCCTGCACACAGTCCTGTTCATCAGGGGGAACGTCCTCTTGAGAGATCTGTTGGAGCATGTCTGTTGGCAAGCAGAAAGGAATCTGTAATCCTGCATAACGCTAATAATGAATGAACAACACAACTAAGTACCTGGACATGCTTATGTGTTTTTCCTGTTCAATTCCCAAAAAGGAAGATTGAATTGACAAAACGTTATCGCATACCTGCCCTGTGTAGCTTTAAGAGCGTTATATCAAGTAGCCTCTGTAAACGGCCATTTTCCTCCTTTGAACGGGATACTTCTTCTGCTATCGTTTTTTCAACTGCCCCGAAAATCTCTTCAGCAGCAGCTATTAATCGCTCATTGAGAAATACTCTTAACCACTGTATTTTAGACATTGTTGCAAATATGTAGGCTTAATTTGGTTTAGTGACTACAGTTGCTAGCTGGCTCATGTCCGTAACCCATCCCAAAACATCCCATAAAAGTAAACAAAACGTCCAGATCAGCGTCTTGTGAGCAACATTAAAAAATCACTTCCGGGTCACGAAAATTAGGATATTTTCAAAATAAAAGAGACCAAAATATTACTTGAAAACTGACATGAATAGAGTTTATTAATTGTTTAAGAACATTTTCCTTTCAAAACATAGAAAAAAATTCATGTTTGACCATATTAAAGAGAAAATTCAATAAAAAGTGGGTATTAAAACACGTTCCAGGGGCAAAATTCAGAAAATGACAATGACTGAATATGGAATAAATATTGCCTCACTGCTCATAAACTATTGAATATTCCACAGAGAAAGCAATGTAGGAACTGCTCAGGAGAGTGTGTAGGGTAATACAAACCTGTCAAACGATCGGTAATGGTGTGCTACATCTAGCAACACAATATTTTCCACACCCTCTTTTTCCACAATGTCTCTCAATGGATATGAAATACATATTGCCCTATAGAGAAAATACTATTCTATATGCCGCAGTAAATGTATTGTAGGAAATGTTAAGGAGAGTCTAGACTGTGATAATATGCAAAGAAATCAAGGGGCACTGTGTATTTGCAATTGTTGCAGTCACAACTGTGGCTATTGACCAGTGACAATGTTCTGTTGGAAATACGGTACATATAACGTTTACCACGTTGTGACTCTTAGAGAGAGTATGGCCTCGGGTAATCAGTAGCCTATTACATTCATGTTATAACTCTATGGGGAAAGGGGATGCATCATCAGCTGATATAGCATGGCGTCATCACTCTAGTGCATACCTAATTGTGTGCGGCTTGTTTGCCTGCAAAGGTTTGCACAACAGGATTATCGGAGCATCTTGAATATCATTGTATTCAGGTTGGAAAATGTGACTTTGCAACATGTGCCATTGGTAAATATGTATGGATGGTTTTGTATAAATAATAAAATGTGTAGTCAAAAATGCATTTAAATTGAACAAAACAACTGTTTCCAAACTGCTGTGCTCATCTTTTTTTATCTTATCTACTCTAGCCTCTCCTGAACAAGTCACTAACAAGACTGTAATTCCTGATGAAGATGCCGTTGTGACTCCTAGTGACATGACCAGTTTGATTTCTGATGAAGGTGCCGTTGTGACTCCTGGTGACATGACCAGTTTGATTCCTGGTGAAGGTGCCGTTGTGACTCCTGGTTGCATGACTAGTTTGATTCCTGGTGAAGGTGCCGTTGTGAGTCCTGGGGACATGACTAGTTTGATTCCTGGTGAAGGTACCGTTGTGAGTCCTGGTGACATGACCAGTTTTATTCCCTGTGAAGGTGTCGTTGTGACTTCTGGTGACATGACCAGTTTGATTCCCGATGAAGGCACCAGCGAGACTCCAAGTTTAGTTTGCAGTAACAGTTTGAGCACAGCGGCTGTGTGTGTGGGTGAAGATGGCCTGCCCCTAGCCAAGACAGAGGAGTTGATCAATGGCCTCATTGAGAAACGGTACACCCACCCAAACATCTTGTTTAACTCTTGATCTGCAGTTGTCTTCAGTGCCATAAAGAGTTACTGTTCCAAGTAAAAGTGTACACACCATGTCTTTACATTTTGTAGGTTTGCATTTCAATCAAAAAAATATTAATCTGTTTACTTTATAATTTTTTATATATCCATCAAATGTAGCATCAAGTCTTGTTCATCTAAATAAAGTGTTTTTACATATTTTTATAGTGTAAATGTGTGAACATGTAAATGATTGCTGGTCAGCTTTCGAGGTAACATGGGACACTTCTGATAGGTACTACAGAGGTCTAAAGACAATGATCGCTGACATGGGAAGTCTAGTTCCCTCATTCCTTCCAGCTCCATAAACATAATAATTACAATCATTTTGTAGTTGGGAAGCAACTAAAAACTAGTGTGAATCCAAAATTGTATTTAAATACAATGTAATGTTATTGAAATTAAATTGATTTCACAACAATTGTTATAGTTTAATCAGGCTCTTAAGTAGTAATGCAAGAAAACATGACAATAAAAATGTTGAACTTTAGGTTAGTGGCACATTGAACATAGCTTATCACATAATGACACCCTTGATATTCCATGTATTGTGGGTGGTAGCATAATGTTATTAGATTTTATTATACTCAACTTCATTGTCATTGAACAGTACAAGTACAGTACAATGAAATGCAGTTTGCGTCTAACCAGAAGTGCTACTAGAGGAGGGCAGAGCATTTTTGGATTAAGTATATCAAAGTTCAAAAGGTTTATGGGTCATTTGCAAGCTGTGGCAATGAAATGCTTGGCTTTCCTACTCCCGGCAGTGCAGTTAAAACTAAAAAAGTAACAGTAATTCTAATATAAAAATAAGAAGTGAATTTGCTGTGTTATTACTGTGAAATTACTGTTTTTTGTCACTTGTTTATGTCATCTCCAGCCAGAAGAAACCTATCGGTCAAATAGAAATTCACTATATCTCACATAAAACAAACAGCTTCTGTTCATTTGTGTGTGTGTGTTTTTGTTTTTGTTTTTTTTGTTTGTTTGTGTGCATCATGAGACACTTGTGCATCTCTCTTTTCGAGACTGTCCCCAACCAGACTCCAATGGAGAGGTTCAACAAGCGTCACCTCAGTGTTACTCAGCTGTGTGAGCAGTCCTGGTGTGAGATTAAGGTCATCTATGGGTTCCTTCAGCCCCACGTGAAGAGAAGAGAAATGAAAAAGAGTGCAGTGATAACAGGGAGCAGTATTCATCTGACTAGAGGCAATCATCAGATTGTACCCTAGCAAAAAAGCATGATCACATTTTGAATGGGAAAATGCTGTTGGCCATAGGCTTCTTTCATTTGACAGAAGTAATTTGTTAACACACCATAAATACAACTACAACATCACTACCTGGAAGTCATGTGTATGGTTGATTTTCTTCTGGAAGATGTGGAGCTGGCTAGTGACTGTGATCCATTTTCTTGTATCTGTTTTCAGAATTGGAGGCCAACCCAGATGCTGTGACTGGTTGTTCAAACCAGAGAGGACAGGGAAGCTTTAAAACTAATGAAACTGACACAGATGGTCTCAGCTCTGAAGGCAGGTTTGGTACACTATACTTTAGTGATCTTTTTGTTCAGTTTGGTTGAGGTTGATGATGGATGCCAGGTCATCTGATGTGGCACAATCACTGTCCTTCTTTGTCAAATAACCCCTACACATTCAGGAGGTGTGTCTTAGATAATTGTCCTGTCGATAAACAAATGATAGTCCCACTAACCAGGGGAGATGGCGTATTGCTGCAGAATGATGTGGTAGCCATGCTGGTTTAGTGTGCCTTAAATTCCAAATAAATGTCAGTGTTAATAGCAAATCACCCCCAGTCCGTCAAACCTCCTCCCTGATTCACAGTTGGAACCACACATGCGGAGATCATACGTTCACACAATCCAAATTTCACAAAGACATGGCAATTGGAAACATAAATCTCAGATTTGGACTCATCAGTCCAAAGGACAGATTTGCAACAGTCTCTTGTTATTGGTCCAATTTCCCTTATTATAGGTGTTATTGGTGTCCTTTAGTAGTGGCCTCTTTGAAGCAATTTGACCATGAAGGCCTGATTCACTCAGTCTCCTCTGAATAGTTGATGTTGAGATGAGTCTGTTACTGAGTCTAAACTCTGTGAAGCAATTATTTGGACTGTATTCTCAGGTGCAATTTATTGACAATCTACTTATCCTATGCAGCAGAGGTTACTGTAGATCTTCCTTTCCTGTGGCCGTCCCAGTTTCATCATTGCACTTGATGGTTTTTGCGGCTCTATTGGAATAAACTTTCAAAGTTCCTGACATTTTCTGTATTGACTGACATGGTAATGAAGGACTGTTTTTTCTCTTGGTGTCTTTTTAGCTTTTCATGTCATAATATAGACTGCTACAGTGCAGTATTGCGTGTATCAATCCTACCTTGGCTCAAACACATTAAGAAGGAAAGAAATTCCTCAAGTAAATATTTAACATGGCACACTTGCTAATTGAAATGCTTTCCAGGTGACTACATTATGAAAATGGTTGAGAGAATTCAAAGAGTGTGGAAAGCTCTCAGCAAATATAGATAACCATGTCATGGACAGGACATTAAGTCAGAATGAGGGACAAAAAATGCACAGGTCTTCTGAATAAATCATTTCAAAAGTAATATCTGGCACTCTCACCTTTGCACTATACTATCAAAGATGCCTAATCCAATAGAATTTACCCATGGAACCACAGTGTGAGTCTTTTCCAGTTTCTAATCCAAACATGAGGGGAGAGGGATTTTCACAGAAGTAGAATCAACTGTCTTGCCAACAATGTCGAAAAGGCCACAATGAGAGATTTATACTTTGGCGATAGATATACATCAGTTATAACCTCCAAAAAAGTTGGGATAGAATGGAACCTTCACAACAATCGATATGGTATCAAAGACTGCCCATAGATGATTATTTTCCAGTGATGATAAAACATATATAAGCATTGCAAATAGCCATTCCAAAATATGTGTGTTTCTGTGTGTGTTCGGGTTTCCCAGGCCAGCTTGTGCGGGAGTTTCCATTGTTTGGTGTGTTGGAGGGGGTCTTTTTCCTGGGTGTGGTTGACGAGCTGTATCTTAGTGAATCTGGGGAACTAGTCTTAAAGAAACTGAAGACCCGCAGTCACAACCCCCTGCCTCACCCTGCCCAGTCCAAGGGCCACTTTCTACAGGTAGGCTTCTGGGGGCTCCCAACCTAGAGGGGCCCTTGAATGTTTTGCCCCCTCAGCCACATCTCAGGAAAGGCCCTGGTTACACTTCAAGCCAGCTGCACTTACACACTCTCTGACCTCTGCTGTCTCTCTGACCTTTGCAATCTC
Organism: Esox niger; assembly: GCA_016801105.1. NCBI lineage: Eukaryota > Metazoa > Chordata > Actinopteri > Esociformes > Esocidae > Esox > Esox niger. The sequence goes on from JACXGJ010006843.1 coordinate 32,687, forward strand.
TTCTATCTCCATTTCCTCTATTCAAATTGAACTGTATTCTCTCTTTAAAATCAAACTGAACTCAATTTCATTATATCT
>JACXGJ010006844.1:0-32762 GCA_016801105.1 Esox niger
CCTGCTTGTTCCCCGACTGTACTTCTGCCGCCAGCCCGTGTTTCGACTCTCTGCCCGTCCCCGACTACTCTGCCGATCGCTCGCCTGCCCCTTCGCCGCCGTTACGTTAGACGCCTTACCTCCCGTCCCCACACACACTACCTGCCCTGCTCCCACTTCTTCCCAGTCCGCGTTTGGATCCCTACCTGTGCCCCTGACACACATTAGCTTAATATATACAAAACAGAACATACTTCACCATCATCTGCGAAGTACGTACTTGTAGTATGTGATTTGTGATTTAGCCAATGATTTTGATTTCCTTGTACTGAAGTTCACATAGTGTAGTTGTTAGCTATTCAAATGTTTTTGTATGGATGACCATCCACTGTAGAGAAGAGTACAATTTATATCCACTCTAACACAATAAATCTCATATATTTAAGAGAATAATTGTATTACTTGACCCTTTTATATATTTATTATTATCTAAAGAAACTAACCAGCCATGGAGTGATAAGAGTCATTGTGTGATGGTGAGGTGACGGACTTCTCCCCCATCTCCCGCTCTTCTGGTTTTCCCAACAGTTATGAACTCATCCCGGTCCCCTTCATTGGTCTTGTCTTCAATCATTACTCACACCAGGTCCCAATTAAGCCATTTGTATGTGTTTGTCTACATTATTTCAGCAAAATTGTAATGGCTGAGGTAAATGTTACATTCCTGCTGTTTAGAAAGTGTAATGGTTAAAAACAGTCTGCCAGTCTTTAACCAGTCTTGTATAAAGTGAAACAATTTTCTTCTTGACTGCAAAATAAGCTAAAATAAAAAACATAAATTATGGTCATCATAAAATGTAAGTTAACAAGTTGTTTTTCTAAAGCTGAAAGGCAGAGCATGTGCTTGTTCTGATGCGAGGGTAAAAGAACATGCAGACTGATATTATACTCAGCAAAAAAGAACCGAAAAATATGTGAATTCCCTGTATTATTACACAACAACTCTGAAACGCTAACCGAAAGAGTTGTTAAGTGCCTCTGGCTCGTGGGAGATTCTTCCTCATACTGCTGTGGCTGCCCAGCTCACTCTATACGGTTATCTGTGGGGCGGAAAAATCAACAGGCTGTTAGTTCCATCTGTTGTTCTATTCTAACTCTTGGGTGGCTCCGGCCTCCTCCTTTATAGCCGTCCCGATGGATACTAACAAGAGGCAGGTGTGGGGTTCCAGAGTATTATCATGCCCCCGGTGCATGTACTCCTTGGTCCAAAACGTTCCTGCTCTCCCAGTGCGTGCTCACAATGGTCTTGAACCCACGTGCCCATGCATGACAATCAATGCATCATTCTAAATAAATACAAATAGGCCTGTATCCTGAAAAGCTACTGAAAACAGAAACTAAACAGAATTTCAGATACAAATAAAACTTTAATATCCTTGGAGTAAGCAACACGTTCTGATTGATGGCTGGCATGTCTGATGAAAAAGGGGGTGGAAAAAAGCCAGTAATGGCAGTAATACAGCACCAACAGATGGGAGGAGAATGACATGCAGCCTCGCTCAAGATAGGTTAATTAGACTGATAAGGAAACATTAGTTGGATCTGGCACTTGTTCTCTTAACGTTTAATTTACATGCCTTCATGGGCGGTTTAATAAAAAGGTCAACCTGAGCATGCCAAAATAAAGTTAGGGATTTCCAAATTAATCATGATTATTCTTAGATCTATGTATTGCTGTTAAGGGTTTATTTGAAAAGTAAAACAAAACCTAAAATATTACATGTATCCACACACTTACAATTAAGATTTTGCACAGCACTCTACATTCACTATTTGAAAAATATGTAATTTTATTCAATAATGGGATTATGCAACATGGAACATGTTGGAAAATTGCAACATAGCTCAATACTTGTGTTGTTTATTTTATTCAACCTTTCTCCCTCAACGACTATCATTATGGAGGTGACTGTGGCAATAGTGGAGTACGGGAGTTTGTGTTTTTTGACTGAAATGGCAGGAACAGATTCAGAAAAGGGTTTCAGCATCTTTGAGGTCATTCGGTTATGGTTACAAGCTCTGAGCATGCTATGGCTAGATATTTTTTCCTTTTCTTTGTCACTGTTCTTTAAGTAGACCAATTAGGTTGTTTTTATTAAGCCTAGTCCACCAACAATAGGCCATATCTAGTTGATATTCAACTTTGTCTTCTACTTAAAAGATTTAGGTAAATATTTTCTTCTGTTTTGAACTGCATTAACAGATGCAACCTAGATGCTACCTATGTCTTTGCATTTTCTTGAATTATATGTCATAACTGAATTGAGCTAAAATATTACTGTATATTCTTATGTTTAAATACTAAGATCGAGCTGATCGAGCTGTCACTTTGTGTGGATGATACTTTTAATAATTAAAAATGTTGGTGTCTATTATTTATTATTAAATGTGATAGTGGTATTAGTGTAATCTATATTAAAATCAAATAGGATTATAATGTGTCAGAGAATATTAGTGAAGAAGTATTTCTGTGTTGGTGTCGGGGGGGGGTAGCAGGATGTTGATGAGGATTACACTGTCTTGACGTGTTGTTCATACTTTATTCTACTGCGTACTTTCCGAGGGCATGCTCTTGGATTCCTTTGTGTTCATTCTCTTGTCTTCATGGTAGTTGAATTTACGTACTGTATTGCTCCAGGCACTATGCTCCAATAGAAACTTAACACTAGACAAATTAGTAATTTTGATTTTGAAAAAAAAATTACCGCTGTTTTTTAAACCCTGTATCCTTGACATTCTCTAAATAATCCTTATTAACACAAATATGTGCTTAGACTTTTGATTCCACAAAAATATTTTGTGTTACAGACAGATTTAAGAGGATAATATTTTTTCACAGGGCCCCAAAAAGATTCAAAAGCCCTTACACATTGCAAGTGTAAATGTTTATATAATACCATGGTATTTTAAATATCACAAATTTGACCAAAACTATTGATGTTGAAACATAGAAAATATGAGCTATAGACTAAGGATCCCACGAAGTAAGCCAAAATTCGAATTCAGCTTTTTTATATTTGCATTGAATAACACTCACTGCATATGCGATGGGAGTTGATGAATATTTGGTGTGAAGTGCATTACTAAGTGAAAATATGATAACATCTTTAAATGAAATAAAAAATGTGTAGATTAAACTTTTGTCATATTTTTTATGTAATCAAATTTATTTTAGATGCTTTAACAGGCTAGTTAGTATTGAGGGGAGTCCACCAAATCTTTACTACTTTTCCACATTTGGCCATCAATATGGTGGCGACGTCGATAGAATGTTAGTGACCATGGCAACGGCAACTACAGTAAGTGATGTAAGTGCAATCCATGAATAGAAGAGAACTGGATTTGGAATATCCACTTCTTGACATGACTAGAGATTAACTTGAATTGAACCCAATAGTAAAATAAAATCATATAAATGCTTTTCCATTCAAATTATATTTTAAATACAGCACAGTTGTTATTTTTGCAATTGTAGATAAAAGTGTTATTGGACTGTTCAAATGTTTAAGTCAAATTGCTCATATTGGTAGGAAGGGAACCCCAGTGAGGCCTTTCCAGGGTAATAGACATCATTCAGGTACAGTTAATTCAATTACTGATGTCTTTAGTGTGAGGATGGGATGGATCTCCTGTATTGTTGGGATACGATACTGTAACATACTGTACTGTAACTAATGGTATGAACATGAGTTCTTTGGGGAATGTTTTCACCATCTGAGCTGGATCGATAGGCAGCGCCAGATCCTCCATCTTACCCTCATGATTCATTTTGAGAACGGTCAGTGCTGAATCTCCTCACTATAGATGGAACACTACTATGCTGTTGAAAATTATATCAACACGAGTGCAAAACTGGATGGAGTCATTTGCTGTCAAAGAGCTAGTGTTCGAACAACATGGATTATGACGTTGCTGACGAGCAGTGGTGTTACGGTGTATTTCTCCGGAAAGGTCTGCTCTACTAATCTAGATAGTCTTCAGAGTGCTTTAATCTGGTGGAGGTAAAAATTCAGTTCATAAAAAGGAAAAGGAAATGAACTTTCCTTGTGACAAGCTTGTTTTTGTGTACTGTACTGTATCGTGACTTTAATTCAAAATATGTGTTCATGGTTTGAAGACAGGAAATGCACAGCTTTTCGTTCTGGTTCTTTAGACAAGTTTGCTTTCTCACTCAATGTCTTGTCTGTTCACTTCCCATTCCATTTCCTTAACTGACTAGAATTCATGAGAATGTAGACTTTTGTTTCCATTTTGTCTACAGTAAATCGCTGCTTATCCCAGGGTGTTCTGTTGTTTCCTAATCAAAGCGTTGTCTGTATGATGCCAGCAAGCTTCCACAATGTCCTCCTGCTGTCTGGTGATGAGGGAAATAATATTCTTGGGCACAAGAATATGTGAAGGATCAATACCAGCAGCCAGTGAATCTTCTCAGGTGAATCAACAGCACTCATGGATGTATTACTTTGCTCAGCATAAGCATCTCTGGTGCCACTGATGAATAAGACGAATGCACAGAGACTTGTTGGGGTTGTGTCCCACATGTCACCCTTTTCCCTAAACACCATTGCTTTTCACTAAAACCCAGAGGTTCAGCCATTTGGGACACGTACATCCATTGAATGGACTTCTGGAACACCAGACGATCAGGCGATGAAGAACAAATGCAGCAGAAGTTTGGCTAACTGGCGAGTGGTGGAGGGTTTCATGGGAGCCAACAGCCACAACCTCCCTGTAGTTGAAGAAAGGTGTCTAGGAAGCGTTACTAAAATGGCCATGATATCTGCCCTTTTGAACTTTCCATATTGGTGCAGACTATAAAGGTGATACAGTAGATGACTCTTTCAAGCCATGTAGGGAAAGATTTTTATTCCAGGGTGATAACAATTTTTTTCTTTCGTTCATTTTTATCAACTACTGGTTTTGAAATATTTTCAAATAATTAAATCTCATAAAAATGATAAACATTTGCTTTAGCTTGTCAACATTCTATTTGCAGTTGAACAACTACAGTATATCAGAAAATATCAGGCCATCAAAATATTAAATGATGGATAGCTCATTCTAGCAAAGATCATGTGTCATGCAATGTTTCAATATATCTGACATTATGTGAAGAAAAAAATAACGTTAAAATGCTTTTCTATTACATATAGCTCTTACACACCGAGATTTCTCACTTACTTGAGTTGAAAGACATTTCTTAGATTTCCTTAAACAAAAAGCAATCTGATCTTATCTCAACCATCACATTTCACTTGAATTCAAGAGTCCACTTGTCTGTTACATGCCATAGAATAGACAGCTTACAGCTGAAATCCACTTTGGACATCAGCATTCATTGCTGTTTTGCCCTTTGTTCAGACACTGCTGATGGCATTAATTTAAATAAACATGATTGAATTTCATTGCTGTTAAGTACAGTCATTCAGAAATCATTTCTATATTAAATGCTGTGCATTTGCAATTTAATTATTTCAAAAAGCATACAATGTGATTTTCTGGATTTTTTTACATTCCGTCTCTCACAGTTGAAGTGTACCTATGGTAAAAATTACAGACCTCTACATGCTTTGTAAGTAGGAATACCTGCAAAATCAGCAGTGTATCAAATACTTGTTCTCCCCACTGTAAATGTCTGGGAGTGCAGTTCTCACGTAGGGGATGCTTTAATATGGTAAAATTAACTCACAGGCTGGTCTTGAGTACTCAATAAAAATCAGCAACTACCACCTGTGTGACACTCCAGCTAAGCATAATTTTTCAGAAATGTTTCAAAAGTGTTTGTGCACGGGATGAACAAATACTTACATTTAGACATGTGCATAAACAAGGCTATGACAAGTGAATTCCAACCTAACTTAAGCTTTTGACACTGCTTTATCACTGTAGAAAATAGGGTTTAAGTAAAAACAATTCTGAGGAATCCTTAGGGGAAAGGAATCATTCCTGCTAACTGCTGTCTAAAGCTGTCCCAAATGGCTCCCTCTTTTCTATGTAGTGCACAATTTGTGGAATAGGGTTCTGTTTGGAATGCCACCTAGGACTCAGGTGTCTGGAAGTGGTTTGGTGAAACGTCGTCTTTTCTCCCCTGTTAATAGTCCATGGGCACCGCATCACCTAATTACAGATGTGTAACAAAACCTCAAATTGAGCCCAAGTGACTTATGCCAGCAATTTAACCCTGATGCAGATCTTTCTCCATCCACGTCGGCTTGCTTTGCTGGTGACAGATATTCCCTTAGAGATCCCATTAAAATACTTGGATTCTCATTCCTAATTCTATGGATATTCCCTAGTTATGCTGTATTGATTGTTGCATTGATTGCTTTTTTAACATCAGACTAAAAAACAAGCTCTTCTACCTATCTATGCTCAGTTTTATGCGGCTGCTTTACAATTCCCATGTCATTTGCCGGCTAACCAGACATGAATCAATATGTAGATTAGGAAAACTGTTGGCTATTTGGCTAAGGAATACCAAATCATATAAAAAACACATTAATTTACGAACGGTTATGTAGATCAAGCTCAGTTTAGAGCTGAAAAGTCTTCTCATTAGAACTGAGTCAAGGGAATCACTGCTCAACGTAGATTTCCCATGTGACTATCAAAAAGCAACTTTGGTTTTTACTCAAAGATAGGGTTTCGGGCATGCAAAGTAGAAGCTGTCAAAATGTTGTTTTATTGCAAATTATGTTATGCAAAACTCTAAGGTAAACATTTTTTGTTTTGCTTTAGGCCGTTATATTGAGTTAATGTCAAAACACTGCTAATTGTACACCCATGGAGTTGTTGGCCACAAGTGCAGGGCTGGTTATCCCTCAGTTAATTCAAATGTCATTGTACAGTATAAAGTAGATCCCTAGTTTACAACACTGATATTTTTTGAGCATTTCTAAATGTAAGCATTGTAGGTCTCAATTTTTAGACGGAGAGTTTACAGTGGCTGATCAGATGATTTGTTAGCAGTGGAGTGACTGTGACCTACTGCAGCTATACATTTGTGCAATGATTGAGCACAGGAATATTGTTGGGTGACAGGTGACCCGAACATACACAATGAGCTCTCTTCACAATCGAGGGTTAGAACAATTCCTTCTGAGTTTAATTCATTCTGTGTTGCTTGGTTTTAATGCTCTGATACTTGAGTACATTTACTTCGCCATTGTTTTTTTTTTGCACTTAGATACATTGTTAGGGGGGGATAAAGCTTCCATCTGATTTAGCCTGACTGTATTCAGATAAATGGCCTGAGAGAAATATCCCTCTAACCCTCGTCTCAAAAGCTGTTGATAGACCATCTATCTTCCTAGTTCCCTGCTCATGCTCTGTCCCCGGCAGCAGCTGCTTGTGAAATGAGACCTTGGGGAGGGTCTGGGGAATTTCACATTTTGTCACAATCATTCTTTGTTCATTCATATTTCCCTGTGTGTAAGTAAATGGTGACAGTTCATTTACTGATGCGATAACAAGGAAGTTAAAGCCAGTTAAATAGGAAAGATAATGAAGGGATTTTTTTCATGTTAATATAATCAATGTTTATATTATGTTGATAATTCATTTGGCTTGGTTAATCCATACCACAGCCAGATTCATTCCCTTGGAGGGATGTAGTGATTTTGTATTGATATTCTTTTGAAATATGTGCAGGTGTAATACAGTATGTACATCACTGTTGAAGGATACATTTATATTTTACCCATCCCTCCCAAACAACCCATTTATTAATACCTATCGACATGATATTAAACAGCTCTATATTTATTTGCCCTATTTTGCTGGCATACTTATCAACATATTATGAAGTGGGTGCTATAGTTTAAATTTGCTACTATAAAAAGAATAAGGATTCTAACAGCTAATATGTCTATTCTGAAAAGTGTATAATCTGTGTGCTAGAATCTAACAACATTATACTTTTATATTTTATTTAATAGGGCAAATTATTTGTTTTTCATAAAGCCCTTTTAACTTCAGCAGTTCTCACAAAATACTTATACCGATTCCCACTCTGAAATATCCGGAACCTAAGAAGAAACAATCGGAAACTCAGAAGAAACCTAGAGAAGAGTTTGACTCTGAGGGTTGGCCAGTGCACATCTGGAGATTGGGCCAAAAACTCCTCTAAGATCTCATACAGTCCTCCTAAGATTCAACAGGACACTATCAACAATTAGAAAGAACATTCCCCGGATCCAAAAGGATTCCTCGGCATGTAATTCAGACTGACAATGGTCCCCCACCACATAAACTGATTCAGGGGGCAGAGTATAGCCCAAAACATCACTCCCATCATGCAAGGGTTATGAAGGGCATCAGGTAACTCACGTGAGAAAGTGATGCTGCCCCCAAATGGCATTGGAGTGGATAGGGTGGCCTGCCAGGCAAAAACAGAAAGAACGGTTTGTAAATCCAGTGCCTTGTCATTCACCATCAAACCCCTTGGCCAGACCCTACAGAGGATTTGAGTCTTCAGTAAGCACTTAGAGATTGAGATAGAGTCTCTCACAATAACTGGCAGATCATTCCACAAGAATGGATATCTGTGGGATAAGGCCCTGACTCCAGCTGTTTGTCTAGGTCCAGTAAGGCGGCCTGCATCCTGCGTCTGTTGCGTATGTATAGATATTTACTGCAAGTACAATTCAGAGAGATCAGTAGGAGCAAGTCCATGTAACGCTTTGTAGGCTAACAGAAACACCTTAAAAGATATGGCCCTACAGGGTAGGGTATAGAGTTGAGTAATGGAGAAACGTGATTGTGTTTTGTGGTAGTTAAGATTCTAACAGCTGTATTTCGCAACAAATGTTAATTTATTTAGTGTCTCATCCTGGAAACTGGAGAGAGAAGAGCAGTTTCTCTTAATTAGCTCTTGTTAGCTTTTGATTTGATTTTCTGCATAATTTTTCTACAAACCTTTTCCCTTTTCTGCAATATTCAGAAGTTTTTAAAAGCCGCTATTTAAATATATTTAATGCGTTCATCAAAAGGGAGATCAGGGTCGAGGGTAACGCTGATGTCATTTTTTGGACATGACAGCACAAACCTCAAGGTCCATTGTGAGATCTGACTGCAAATCCCTTCAAGTCTCAGTCTAGCCTTGTCTCCGAGATATACAGCTCAAGAAAAAAGTAAGAGACCAATGCACTTTTTTCTTTCCTTTCCAAATAAGTTGAAAATGAAAGTTTTGATAGAGAAAAAGAAGTGTTCAATTTGCAGTGGTCTCTTAATTTTATCTGTTCTGTTCCTCACTCAAAACTTTCCCTTTCAACTTTTTGGGGATGGAAAGAAAAAGGTGCAGTGGTCTCTTAATTTTTTCCGAAGCTGTATGTTAAATAGTATACCTAAATCTGCAACACTCAATTGGATCAGGTAAAATGTCATTAGTGTATGCAAAATCTATGATATGTTACAATATAAAATGTTTTTGTTACACAGATGGAGAGGAATGGTGCAGCTTTTTGGGTACAGTTTCTGACCAAAATAATCTCTACATTCTAGAGTACACCTTTGTATGCACCCAAAAAACTTTGGTTGAACAAATGTTTCCAATATATAATAAAACATTTCTGATAATACAATGCAAAAAAGTCTACATACAGTGGGGCAAGAAAGAATTTAGTCAACCACCAATTGTGCAAGTTCTCCCACTTAAAAAGATGAGAGAGGCCTGTCATTTTTATCATAGGCACACTTCAACTATGAGAGACAAAATGAGAAAAAAAATCCAGAAAGTCACATTGTAGGATCTTTAATGAATGTATTGGTAAATTATGGTGGAAAATAAGTATTTGGTCAATAATAAAAGTTCATCTACATACTTTTTTCTATACCCTTTGTTGGCAATGACAGAGGTCAAACGTTTTCTGTAAGACTGTCAACTCACTCCAAAGATATTCTATGGGGTTGAAATCTGGTGACTGGCTAGGCCACTCCAGGACCTTGAAATGCTTCTTACCAAGCCACTCCTTCGTTGCCCGGGTGGTGTGTTTGGTATCATTGTCATGCTGAAAGACCCAGCCACGTTTCATCTTCAATGCCCTTTGCTGATGGAAGGAGGTTTTCACTCAAAATCTCACAATACATGGCCCCATTTATTCTTTCCTTCACACGTATCAGTCGTCATGGTCCCTTTGCAGAAAAACAGTCCAAAAGCCTGATGTGTCCACCTCCATGCTTCACAGTAAGTATGGTGTTCTTTGGATGCAACTCAGCATTCTTTCTTCTCCAAACATGACAAGTTAGGTTTTTACCAAAAAGTTCTATTTTGGTTTCATCTGACCATATGACATCCTCCCAATCCTCTTTTGGATCATCCAAATGCTCTCTAGCAAACCTCAGACGGGCCTGGACATGTACTGGCTTAAGCAGGGGGACACGTCTGGCACTGCAGGATTTGAGTCCCTGGCGGCGTAGTGTGTTACTGATGGTAGCCTTTGTTAATGTGGTCCAGGCTCTCTGCAGGTCATTCACTAGATCCCCACGTGTGGTTCTGGGATTTTTGCTCATTTTGACCCCACGGGGTGAGATCTTGCGTGGAGCCCCGGATCGAGGGAGATTATCAGTGTTCTTGTATGTTTTCCATTTTCTTATAATTGTTCCCACAGTTGATTTCTTCACACCAAGCTGCTTACCTATTGCAGATTCAGTCTTCCCAGCCTGGTGCAGGTCTACAATTTTGTTTCTGGTTTCCTTTGACAGCTCTTTGGTTTTGGCCATAGTGGAGTTTGGAGTGTGATGTGAGTGTTTGAGATTGTGGACAGGTGTCTTTTTTACTGATAACAAGTTCAAACTGGTGCCATTAATACAGGTAACAAGTGGAGGACAGAAGAGACTCTTAAAGAAGAAGTTACAGGTCTGTGAGAGCCAGAAATCTTGCTTGTTTGTAGGTGACCAAATACTTATTTTACCGAGGAATTTACCAATAAATTCATAAAAAATCCTACAATGTAATTCTCTGGATTTGTTTTTCTCATTTTGTCTCTCATACCTATGATGAAAATTACAGGCCTCTCTCATCTTTTTAAGTGGGAGAACTTGCACAATTGGTGGCTGACTAAATACTTTTTTCCCCCACTGTACAGATTAAATATGACAAAGAGGTTTATTAACTCAGGTAACTGACATAATTTTGAAATGCAATACAACAGGGTTTTCGGTAATGTACTTTTCACAAAAATGTGTGTTGATATCCGGGCTTTTGGTGCAAAAGTGATAGATAAAAAATTACACTGTGTGTAATCCTTTTTAAGGTCTTAATAACAACTAAAGATTTGTGCCATTTTCTGAAGTGGAGTTCCACCAAGTTTTAAAAAGACGAGCGATATAAGATATCCACACAGACATCTCAAAAACACATTTATTTCAGGTATTAAATGAAGAACTAGTTGTATTTTTCATAAACATCGTCATGTACTGTATGAAAAATTCATTCCAGACTCTTCAGTGAATTGTTATTTTTGATGCATGGAGTAGGACTGTCTATCTGAGGAATTATGCTGCCTGAGCACTTATGATGTTCGGACTGAGTTGTCTGTTGAATTGGATCTGAACACAGGAACCAATCAAACTTCCGCCTTCTAAGAACTTTATGTGCCATTCTTTGGTATCTAGGACGTTTTAGAATTCTGGATCAGTCAATATAGATGAGGCTCCAGTGGTGGCGTGCTTGACACCACTCCAGCCGACATTTGGCATTGTGCATATTGATGTTAGGCTTGCAACTTTCTCCACGTAAACGTAAGTCCAAATAATTACAAAAGCAAGCATAGCTACATAGTTGATCAGTGTAGATATGTCTAGAATATCTGGACATTGGAAGTTGATTTTGTTTTGTTAGCTTTAATCATTTAGGCTCTGGATTGGGCTAAGTCAATTTGAATAATAATTATAAGACAATGAGAAAAATCTTGAGTCATGCTTTGCCTTTGGCAAGCACACCTAATTAGCGGAGACAACCAACTGGGAACCACCCAGCCTAGTTAGAAATCAAGATTAAATTACTTTGGATTGTGAATAAAATGTATCTTATATTTTATCAAAACTGAATTAGCCAATTACATGAATTACCATAGTTCATTTGATAAATGACAGATGCAGCTATGGTTGTCTGATTTGAACCACCATGGAGATTGATATCGTACACCCATCATTAATTTCAATTTGAGAACATATATAATTCATTATTAAATGCATCTATCTCATTCAGACTTTAGAGGTTACATACATCCTTTCATGACACAACCCCCACAGCAAAAACTCTAGGTGTTCAACTGTAACTCTCCTTCCAAGTTGGCACCCTATTCCCTATTTAGGCCTATAGGACTCTTATCCTAGAAAGACCACAATGCAAAGAATAGAGTTGCATTTGAGATGTACCTAGTGTCTACAAAGAGACTGCAAAGATTCAAGTCCACCATTATCCTCTCAATCATTGACCGGGTAGCCTGATAGTTAAAGCCGTTTATGTGTTATTGAGAGGTTGCTCAATCGAATCCCTGAGCCAGCAAATAGGGAATCTGTAATTCTGACCTTGAGCAAGGCAGTTAACCTTAACTACTCCCAGATCATTGCTGAAAATGTGTTCTCAGTCACACCCACCTGGCATAAAAATTATCCCACCAGTATTAAGAATTCAAATTGCCCCCATGACAGTATAGACTCAAGACAATGTACATCATGATGGGCATGTACAGTAGAACAATGATTAATACACTACATTTTCCACCCAGTGTAATGGCTGCAACGCTGCAAGAGTGGATGGAAGAAGATAGGCCTGACTGTGAAGAAAGAGAAGACAGTCGTTCATGTCCTTCATATCCTTATGGTAGAGGAGCTCTGCACTGGCTGATTAGTGCCGGAGGATCACATGGGAAGGAGAGACATCCTAATGTGCCCATTACTCAAGAGGAGCCGTGCTATTACACTAAATATATTTATTAAATCTGATAGAAATGGAAGCAATTATTCGTAAGAGCCATTTAGCCATACAGTGGAGAATTCTTTAAAATGCATTTAATAGAGTCATGTGATAACGCATATGCGATTAGATATTATTTTATTACTGGAATGAACTGCTAGGAAAATGAATTTGCACTTAGTGGTTGCAGGAGGACCGACCATTTTGTTGATAGAATAGGACCTCTACCTGTAGTGAGATCCCCAGACCAAAACACAAACAAAACCATTTAAATACCTTTTTATTCATTGAACAGACGCTATTCCACAAAACAGAGGACTGTGCAATCCTCTCATCGCTGCTAGGAGTCAGCAAGCTTATGCTAAATTAAAGGCACAATAATATTTCAGAGTGCAATCTATAAACCAAACGGGAAAAACATTCACCCCATCTCATTATTGAAAAAGATCAGATGGCGCTGCAGACACATTTAAAAGGGACTTGTGTTCACTTACACCGAGAGGCATCCCAAATGACACAATTTCCCCTAAATATTGGAGTGTATTGCCTTTTTCCAAAAGGTCCAGGTCAAAATAGGGTACTATTTGGCACACAGACCAACACGCATGAACGCAATCCTGGTCCCACATGTCCTCTGAGAACTCAGTTCAGAATAAAATTTGGTTCACAGACAGACTCAGCTCAGGCAAACGACTATACTGCAGATAAGTCTGAGAGAAGATCTGTATGAAAATAATACACTTCACTGTGTAGGTCAGCAGTAGGCAATGCAGACATTTTTTGGCCTGGAGGATTGTTGTTGTTATTCCTTCTTTCAGAAATGTTATACTTTATTTGCAGACAGTGAAATAAAGATTGTTTTTTGGTGAATGGGCTGGAATGGGCTGGACTTGAACCCAAGCAACTGATACCTGTGCACTGGAGACAATGCTCATTTACTTAAATGTCATTTTTTATCCATATTAAAACCCACATTTCTTCAGACACCGTTTTGTGATATCCCATTTGCAATTATGGCCACGTCTCATTGCAACCCCACATCGGTTGAAGTTTGAGAGGTTTTCTACAAACAAATCTTGCCATGCCAATCTGATCCTTCCCCACTGCTTCCTCAAACAGGACATTTTCACTGGTATGCGAGTTGAGGAGAAATAATTATCCAGCCAGCAACTACGATTCTCTATTCAGCAACCAATCCATCATAACGAGCCACTAGAAGTGCAACGTGACAAAGCAGCCCTGTCCGATAACCCCCCGGCAACCCCAGGGAATGGTGAACCACATTGTGCTGCCCAGTCTCATATGGACTTTTTATGTGTTGAGACACCCAGATGTTACCTTTGATTGCTGACACAAGGTAATATAGTTGTTAACTGTAATTGCTAGACTGAGGATTGAAACAGCAGAAGCTTTCCAAAGGACAACTTAGGTTTGTTGTTGTTTGGAATTGGAGCAACTGGAGACTTGTTGTCGATCATTGTTGTGTCTCTTTCTCAACATAACGATTTTTGGCAGAAAGTCTTTCTCCATAAAATCTATTTAACTTGATAGACATATGTCAATAACGACGTGGATTAAAATCTCTAAAGCCTTCCTTTCTTTGATAAGCAGACCGATTTTACATGTTGCTTGGATTGAGACCAAACGGCATGGCTGAAGTATTTGGTCGGCTTGGCATGCATTGGTACTAAACTTGCCAGGCCTCAGTGGATGGTTATTAAGCTTGAATTGTAAAGCTGAACATAATGCACTGTCAGTACAGTTCCTCCAGTCTCTGCAAGGGCCTTTTAGCTTAAGAAAATTGGCTTCCGTGGAAAGCTTTAAGATGAATGTGCACAGCTGGTATCGGAAGACTAGGTGACATTTTCAACTAATTGTCACTCAGTCTGTGTTCATAAGGGCAAGAGTTGATGGCCGAACTTGGAACTTTGGGGGAGATAGCTTTTCAAATGTCACATGCAATGAAAAAGAAGTAATTTGGTTTTAGATTAAATGAAAATATGTTATTTTTCTCCCCTAGGCCACTGCATGAGGTCTCTGCAGACACTAAATTAAATGAAACAACAAGATCACAGTGCAGTCTAGTGTGTTTCTCATGTTTTTTTTCTTCTCAAAATCTACCCATCAGGGGTATATATGCTTCAAGATTTTAGGTGAATTGAGGAAATGCTTTAACCATTGATTTCAGTGAGTGCATTTATTGCTTTAAACATAAAGAATGATTCAAATTTCAAAAGACAAAAATAGATGAATATCATTCTGGGTGATTAGAGATCTTTTGCAGATTCACTTAATAGTATAGGTACAAGAATGACAACACTATCTAGGGGTGTGTGCACAGTA
Organism: Esox niger; assembly: GCA_016801105.1. Classification (NCBI taxonomy): domain Eukaryota; kingdom Metazoa; phylum Chordata; class Actinopteri; order Esociformes; family Esocidae; genus Esox; species Esox niger. The sequence goes on from JACXGJ010006844.1 coordinate 15,302, forward strand.
TGACTGATCTTTCTCGTGCTCACAGTATTGAAGCCAGTGAAGCAGACACAGAGACACAAAGTAATAGATGTAAGAAAAACGAGACAATCCAAATACTGATAGAACTGACAGGCAAGGTGGGAAGGCAGATGGACAGCCTTGGTGTGCTGGCCAGTGTAACTTATTGAGGGGCTATGTAGTAATCCACTTCAATCGTGGGCTGCCCTGGAAAGAAAGACACAAAGAGTTCTTAGCAGGAAAAATCCCCCCCCCAGATGTGGCCTTCTTTCTGCTCCTCCCTCTGACTGACAGTCATTGCCCTGAAATAAGAGGCTACAGGCACTGCCAGAAGGGATAAAACCTCCACTGATTCTGATCCAATTTGCGGCAAGCAGGTTACAGACTTGTGCATCCATTGAAAAAGACAAGGGCTACGGAATTGGTATTCTGAAAGGTACTTGGATTTCGGAGAGAGTGTGGTTTGCGCCGCTGCGGCAGTGTTGCATTTTGGGGATCGATCCTTGACTCTTTTGGCTGGATGCAGAGCACACACTTGTCACTCACAGCTCTCTGATAAGGCTGAAGAGGCTGATTGTGGGCATTCTGCTGCAGATGAAACAAAGGTCCTAATCCAACCTTTCACAGTAAACTCTCCACTCCCACAGGGTCTATTTTCTCAAGTTAGCCTAGCTTTTCCCACTTCGGTAGTAGAAGGAGAACAGGTAGGAGAGAGCAGGGAGGAGGATGTGGATGAAACTACAGCGGTTTAGGTGTAAACTATCTGGCAAAGCCATATCTCTCAAATGTGCACAGTATGAACAGGTTAAACATTAGATTTCTGTTCCTTAAAAATACTGCATTGTTTTTTTTGTTTCCCCGTCTTTATCAAGCTATTATAGTAACACCGGTCAGGACACACACATTACTACACATCAGACAGATGGACAGACAGACACTGCAATGGCATTGAATAGTGAAAGTGTTGTAGTGGTCTAAGGTCAAAGACACACATTATAATATGCATTCCAGAAAAGAGGGTCACTAGTTGATACGTTGGTTTGCATCCCATGGATCACTAAAAGTGTGCTCAACCTGGACTCTTAGACAGAGGTCAGAGGTTACTCTGGTGGAAAAGAGATGCAATCAAGAACTGATTTTTGCTTGATGCCCAACATGCCCTTGCCAATGGCCTTCAGGTGCCCATGCGAATGCATTACCACTTTAAGGCCACGTGGCATTGCCCCTAAAATCAGCCAACAAAAACTGTCTAGTCTTGCCTGTGCTTATCTGGTGTTTCTAGACTCACCTTGTGGTGTCAAGAGGACACTCTTACACCTAAAGGTATGATGCATACTTTTCATTGCTTGTAAGATCAGATTTATATCACTACATATTGAGTGCTGATTTTTGGAAGTGGCTTTTTATCTCATTTATAAATATTTAAAAAATTCAATCACTCCAACAATCTACAGCCATCAAAAGGTTTTTTAATTGAAACCTTAATATTCCATTAAACCCCTTCCAGCTATTTCCAGGGGTTTTGTCATGTCATACCAATTGTTTCCATGGCTGTTGAATTAGCAGCATTTTAAAACAAGGGTGGTAAAAACAGTAAAAAAAAGTGTAACAAATGTTTTTTTATGTTTTTGTTTAATTTTTATTAGGTGGAATTTCCATGGATTATGTTACCTTTTGAGTTGTTGTAGGATCCATGTAGTTGTCCCCCAAATGTAGTGGAACATTACAATGAGTGCCTTTAGTGTTATTCTGCTTACTGTGTAAGCGGATTCGACAGAATTTAACACCTTTTCCAAAATATCTGAACAAAACAAACAGTAGTTATGTTAGGCATAGCTTAGTTTGTGGCCAAAGATTTTATTAAATATTTTAAAAGAACAACTTTTTTACCCTAATTTTCCCTTTTCCAACAGTGAACCAACCATGCATACATTTTCTATTGTAGATCAGCTTATGGGTGTCCAAAAGCAAAATCAACTGCTTGTTGACTGCTAATAGTAGACGTTCCTATTATATTTCAGCAACATTTTTAGGGTTTATATTTGTACTGTGTGTGCAGGTGATAGAGGTGTTTTCAGAGGCGATGCTCAATTTGACCAACTACTTCTAGTTTATTTAGTTTATTTACAGATTTATACATGACCTCTTTTTGGCACTCTAACTCAGCAAAAAAATGCTAATGATTGTATCCTGGTAATGCATTCACCATAAGTTCAGCACACACACAACTGGAATAAGATCACACCTTGCAAGTAGATTTATCGCCAAGCGGACTTATCACCTCAAATTTATTATAGAAAGTTAAGAGAGATCCTCTGTGGTTAGAGCCTGCATGTTGCCACTATAACTTGCTCTCAGGATCTGCTCAGGCTCCCAAGGTTTGGAAGATGGGCTGTGTTATTCCTGAATGTCTATTTTTCAACCTTCTTGCTGAGAGATGTGTTCTGCATACATTAATGGCAGAGAGTGTAGTGTAGCAATATTCTGTGTAAGTGTATACCTCATATGACCGGCGTAAGACTATGAAAAGTAATGAAAAAAGTACATTAAAAAGTAATCAGACTGTAATAATTGAGGAATTCATCGGAATATGCAAGCAAGCAATATAAATCCTTGAGTAGTCTGCAAGAATGGGTCTGAGAATTGAATCATATGTGCAAGTAGATTTACTTCACATTGTAAAATTAATGATTACTTTGTAGAGGGCATACAGCTTAAATTACAGGATAGTACAGACATTAACTAAGCGTTATTCTAGTCATGATCAGAAAGAGAGAGAGAGAGAGAAGGTGGGAGAGAGATATTGTAGTCAGGATGCCATGCCCCATAGCTCTCGGGAAGAGAGAGTCTCAACATAGCTGCAGGACCCTGAACTGAGAAAGAGGCAATGACATTGAGCCGTTTGTAACATCAGACAAGTTGAAATTAATTATTGAAATTGCTGACCGATACAATTACTGTGAATTAACCTTCCAAGCAGATACTGGACTAAAACCTCACAGGATGTAAACACTGCAAGGCCTCTGGTAGAATGGTGTTGGGATGGGGGTAAAGAGAACCATAACACACAAACAAATAAATCTTGCATACAGTTAATAAGCAGGGACTCAGACGGCATGACAGGGGCAGTGGTGAAAAAGTCAATATTAATAAGTATGGCGTGAAGGGAGGCCACAGCTTTCACTGGCTACCTCTTGCCCTATTCCTTGTGGACAGGACCATGTGCTTCAATATATACTCCTGGTTCTAATGTTCTCTTGTTGCCGAAATGTGTATGTTAGTGCGCAATGGCGGACAGACAAAATGTTATGATGTATAGTAGGGCATGTTTCTCAAAAGTCCATGTTTTGTACAATATATTCCATGTTGCTGTATTCACTTTCCAATTTTTCTTGTACTTTTTCATTTGTAAGGAACTCTATGGAAGAGCATCAAAATGCAGTTTTCCTTAAGAAATTTTACAAGAAAACAATGTCTGGACAACAGGAGTGTTTCTGGTCAAACTGGCACCCTATGTGAGATCTCAAAATGTCACCCCACCAAAGAAATGACAAGTAACACTTTAATGTTACTATTATAAACACAAAACAATACAAGTTTTATAGCATGTAATTAACCAGTTCCCCTCTGTAATTTTCTTTGCAACATTCTAATATAATTTTGTTTCTAATTATTTATCTGAACTGGCCTTTAAATTTCTACTTTCACCCTTTGCCCACTGCATGCGGACATGCTATGTATGTACTGCTCCTCTATGTTGTTCTAGCTTAGCTAGTTAGCTAGCTTAGTGCACTACTTTTCAATGAGCTGAAATCAGTGACAGACAGATGCTATTTTAAATGTCCAGAAACAAACAAGTTCCCTACATTAGCTAACATCCAAATCAACAAGAGGTTTAACAAGGACACTGCTTTGAACACGTTTAATTAGAAATAGTTTACTGTAGATGGCTAGATAATAGCTATGACTCCATGGCTAATTTGTTGCTTTAGAAAACAATTAGAGTTGAATAGCCAACCACTATGCTTTGTGAACTACAAGAAAATCAAAAGCATTAGCTGAATCTCAAATCGCATACTACAAGTACATACTTTGCGGACCATGGTGAAGTTCGTACTGTTTTGCATATAGAAAGCAAGTATTCCAGTATTGGGATCAATTGGGACATACTATCTCGTCAGAAAATTGCATCTCGACATTACATCATTATGTCATGCACTAACATCTCACCAAGTTTGAATATGTAGCCTGACACCATTAATCATTGTGTTAAACTGACTAACGTTTCTCATTAAGTTTATTTCCACAAAAACCAGCATCTATGAACTGTATGTCTTTTGCCACTGGCTGTTTTAGCAGATTATTAGCCAGTAGGCCTACTAGTGTCTATTTGCTACTTGGAATAAGAATTCAGCAGTTTCTAGCGAGACTGAAGATGATCTTTACACTGCAAAATGCTATTTTATTTCATAGCACAACAACTTTTGTTTTTCTTTCATTCGTTATATTGAAACAATAACTATCAATACAGGTGACAATAACTGACTTTTTTGTCAAGTGAAAAGATGTGGAATCGTGGAAATCCCTCTTTTACTGAGCAAGGGGTTCTGATTTATTTTACCAGAAAAAGCTTTCACAGATGTGTGCTTCAAAAATCCATGTTATTTTAGGCTTACTATAACATAGTTACTGAAGCTTGTAGCCAGTAAAGTTTATGTCTAACCTGAACAAATTCTAATGTTTTGAACTTTGAACAAATGTATACTTTGTTCTGTCCCTGGCGAGGATCAAACACCAGTCACCCACATGACGGTCCGCCTCTCTACCACTACGCTATTTAACAAGGGTTAGTCTGTCCGTCAATCACTTAGTCATTTAATCAGTCAGTCAGTCACAGTGAATGTGTCTCTCACTCAATGAGACACATTCCCTCTTTTAGCTGGCTCCGCTTCCGTGGTCCAGCAAAAACATACCATTATAATTATAAACTTCTTCCACTTCTTTCTATACTGTGCCCAGAGGCGTTGCTAGGATTACAATACCTTCGGCCAGGGGCAAACCAAGTAGGATTATTTTTTTTTTTGAACAGCTAAACTTATTAATCTGGTGCATGTTTTGATGAGTATTAATAAAAAAGTTGAACAAAGTAAGAAAGAAAAGAAAATATGATCTGAAATAAATACTGAACCATGGGGAGCAGAAAATAACTGTCAAAAGACCTGCATAACAAGGTAATGGAATGTCAGAATGATGGAGAGATTTAAAAAGATATCCAAAGCCTTGCAAATCCTAATCAGTACTGTTTAATCACTTTTTAAGAGGTGGAAATGTCAGGTAGACCTAGATAGATTTCAGACAAAAATACAAGAATATTTTTTCGGGATACAAAGAAAAAACCTACAGGTAACCTCAGGAGAAATACAGGATACTTGTATTCAAGGAGCACAATACGACAATACTTGAACGAAAATGAGCTGCATGGTCAAGTTGCCAGAAAAAAGCCTATACTGCGCCAATGCCACAAAAAAGCCAGACAACATCTTGACAGGCCTCACAGCTTCTGGCTCACTGAAATTTGGAGTGACAAGACCAAAATAGAGCTTTATGGTGACAACCATAAGTGCTATGTTTGGAGAGAGGTCAACAAGGCCTATAATGAACAAAATATCATCCCCACTGTGAAGCATGGTGGTGGCTCACTGAGGTTTTGGCGGGGTGTGAGCTCTATAGGCTGGTCCTTATAATTAAAACTGACTGGTTGTCCAATTAATTCATTTTGCTATTGTCACTAAGGAGGGACCCAGGCACTGTTGATGGGGATAGCGCTGCCTGTTCTGAATTTATATCTGGCTCATTGAACAAGCGGATTTGTAACCTACATGCCAGCAAATTGTATTATTGCATAGAGAATCATGAAGCAGATTTTTTTTATCACTAGACGATATGCTATGCAAGCTCTTCATCCTTCTGTTGTCTAGCTAATGGTGGCTATATTTAAAGTTCCAACCCTATGTTGTACCACACTAAATACTAGGCAATAAGCAAATGGAAATAATGTGTGCAAATAAATACAGCTGCTGGATGGGACAGCAATGAAATCTACCGAGATTTAAGTGATTGTTTTTTTTTATAGAATTGTTAGCAGGCATTCAGTAGATATGGCTGTGACTGCCAGTACAACACAGTTTGGACCACCAGGGAAAGAAAACAGTAGGCTGATATATTCAGAATGTCAGATTGGATGATGGTGGGTCAAATCGTAAACATGCTTAAAATTCACCATAGTTGCCCCCATAATGAAACTGACAGAAAATAACAAATGTACATGCGCTCATTACGTTGAGAGGCAAACACATTTTTTATTAGTAGCAGGATGGAATGAGCGGGTCCTGCTTGTTGGTTACCCTCTGCTGGCCAGGAAAGGCATTGCCCAAGAAAGGTAACAGCATAATTGAACTCACTGTGTTTGACAACAAATAGCACTGAGGTGTGGCTACATTCCCTGGTCTTGCCAGTTGTCAGATGTAAGCAAGGCCTGACAAGCTGAACTCTCCAGCACTGATAGGCATACCAGACCCAGCTGGAACCATTGGACCTTATAGGGCAGAGGAGCCACTTGGAGTTAGAACAGGTATCATTTTGTTTCCTACTTGTTTTGTTCTACTGTATTACACCAGTAAACAGATTAGTGGTCCAGTCTGACAGAGAGATGAAAGAAAGAGACAGTAAGGCCTGCTGAGGCATAAATCCTTTTTTAGTCTTTATTCCACACTCCAAATTCGCATCCCATTCCCTAATAAAGGTCCCGAGACTGTTCCCTGGAGGAAGGTCAACCTTTGTTACAGGTGTTTGTGTAATTGCCCTCCCTGGGTATTTCAATACGAATACTCATGAACAGATGTCCTATTTGATACATATCTATGGGTTGGCTCCTGGTAATACACTTTTTAATTTAAGTCTGTTTACTGGAGTGCTGTCCTATTTTAATTCATTGGATTATATTCAGCACCCAATCTGTTATGTTTACACAAGGGGGAGTTGAGCACATTGTTTACTTATGGCACCTGAGCTGAGTCATAGTACACGCTGAGCATTCAACACTGTCAGATTAACAGGAACAATATGAGTCTTGAACATTTGGAATTCCCATCCCCCAGTGATTATCCTGGCAGATTCAGAATGTTTTCAGCTAGTAATATTTAGAGTGATTTCAGTGCCAACAGAAATATTTATCTGTAGAACTTGGCTACGACAGCCAATACCACTGTTTCTGACATCGAAGGGTTTACACCATTTGAAACTTCCCCAGAGCAAGAAGAATCCTCTTCTGCTCCCCATCGAACACCTGACAGTCAGGGTCAGCTGCATCCTGCCCGATTGAGACAAAGCATTTCTACATACGTGGTGCAGGGGTGAGCTTTACTCTTGTGCTGCTTCGCTGACTTGGAAGTTAACAGAACCGCAAAGCCCTGTGTGTAGCTTTCTTTCCACATGTACCGTGTTCTAAGTGGATTAGTCTCTCGAAGGTGTTGAAGGATGTATTGCATGCCAATGTTGATAGAGTAATGCACGCACTCTGTAGGAAAACGTCAGTGGGTCAAGGCTGGTGTAATGATGATTTTGAATGAATAATTAATGTTTACGTTCATAGTGTTTATTGCCATCAGATGAGTTCCTTAAGATGTGATTTGATTGTATTAATATTGCAATATTTGTAGGCTTGACATGGTGAACATAGTCTTGTTGTTACTCCTGTTAATCTTTGTGGGTAATTGTAAACTATAAAATAAATATTCACAAAAGCAAAAAAATGTGTAGCTGTTTTCATCTGAACGAATATTTTGAACTGTCACTCAAGGGTTGTGTGCTCCATCACACATAATACAGACTTTCCTACAATGTATTTTTATCTGTTGCATCAAAAATTTTGAGTCATTATTCTTCCTGTGAAGAATAATGATTCAACATTATAGACAGTCACCACTCGAAAGTGGTACCCTACCAGGACTAAACTTCATATATACTGGGGGAATTTGGGATGCAGTCAGTATGTCAACAGGTGAATTTTGACACAGTGGACTCAAATAAACCATATTAATCACCAGGTAATTCATTCAAGTATTGCCTTCATCTCTCACTTCTGCTTCATCTAGCTCCCAGGCTGTGTCCTGCCTATACCTACCATAGGGGTTTTGTGAGATATGATCACCTGGCCAATCTCAAATTCTTGACAGTTGGCCAACAATACCAAAATGCTAATCCATCTGGCTGCCTTTACACAACAAGGTTTAACCACAACCCCTGTCCCACAGCAACCCACCATGTCTGAAACTAAAAGACAACATTCATGTTTCAAAGGATCTCTCTGAGAGAAGGGGCAAAGCCAGGCCAAATGGATCACACCAATTACCAAATCATATCAACAGAAAATAATGAATTGAATTCCTAAAGAAAATACACTCTTAATTATCTGAAATATGAACAAATTATTTGAACTGACATTCTAACAGTTGCCCTCCTGATTTCACACTCCAATGTATATGTGGCATCCAGCTTACTGTAGAATAAAAATATGAATATGTGGCATCCATATTTTATGATAATTAAAAACCTAATTAATTAAACATTATCATAATGAGAAACAGTATTTGACCAGCGTCCAAAGTGTGCCCATCCAAAATACAAAGTATATTGCCTTGAAAGTTTAATTTTTTGAATTTCTTTTACATATTTGGATATGTAATCTTCAAAACTATTGACAGATGAAAATACTGTAATCTATCAAATGCGCTGAAAGACTCAACTTTGCAATCATTGATTAATCAAATATCAGCAAAAATGCTATTTCATGGATGGGAAAAGAACATCCTTTTCCAGTAGTTTTTGTCTTGTCTGTGTAATATTGTGTCTCAATATTCTTTTTTGAGAGCAGAGGCTTTGCCCTTCTTGACCTATCATGTAATCCAATTCTTTGACATGTTTTTCTGACAGTTAACTCATGCACTCTTGAAATTGATTGTGACAAAATAGGCCTGTCGATCACTTAATTTAACCTAGTCTCTAATCTTTCTTCTGAGGGTTTCAGATAGGTCTTATGATTTTGGAATGTTCTCTTAGCATACACCTATATGGTTAACCACACAATATCAACTTTTCAGTCTTTATGGAATGCTGGACCCTGTTTTGGTGCACCTGATTCAAATTGTAGCCATTTTTGTCCACAAACTGCGCATTACTTGTGTCTACGTTAGTCAAGTAGTGGTGACATGCAGTAATTGTTTTACCAACACATCTCTGTCAATCACAGTTGTGGTTTAGTGGAATGCCAAAATGCTGCTAATCTGGAAATGTAAATAAATCTGGAGGATTCTACACTCTTGGTTGAACAATAGCCTAACACCTACCAGTTCAGCTAACACAACGAAAGTATAATAATTTCAAATATGTTGTGTGCAAAGTCTTCCCCTTATATAGAAATAGTTTTTTTCTCAGCTCAGTTTTATTAAAGTGCATTCAACACAGAATAGCTATATATTTATTTATACTTTCAAATGTATTTGTTTGGGTTCACATGCAAACAGTAAAGAGACATCTGTACCATTTGATATGGTTACAAATTACATGTACTGTTACAACTATCAACGATCTGTGTGTTCATATCTGTACAAAAAAGCTAACTTTCCGAGGGTATATTTACATTGTTACAGCTAGCTGGGAATAATTTGAGACAGAAAGATGCACCATCATTACTCTGGGAGAGTTAGATAGTGAATGTATTATCATGAATACAGGATCTTAATCAATGAAAAAGTACAGGTTGACTGTTTAACAAATAGCAAATCATTTTACAATTCACCCATCACTGCTTTTGAGGAAACTTTTGCTCAAAACCAGGGATCTGTTTTGTATAGAGTAAAAATTTTTGGAACAACTTCAAAGTGGTTGATTAAATATCAAATGACCAGCTACTCAAACATTAACATTTACTTTAATGAAACCATAACAACAAGAATAATAATAATAATGTCAGCATTAAAAATCACTTAGCCCAACTTCAATTAGTGACACACACTAATGGAGTCTATTCAAAAAGTTTAATTAAACTGACTCTGCAGCATTGTTTTTACAAACAAGAGCAGTTATAATAAATCATCCCTAATCACACTGAGATGCCCAATGGAGGCATCAACTTAAAAAAAGGTGAGTAACAGAGAAAGAGAAAGGGGCAGCATGAAGGAGAACTTGAATTAATTAAGAGTATGTGTTTTTATAGACCTGCATTTGATTATATCTTATTTATTTCACTGAACTTGAGTGGTTTGTATTTTTTGTTCTTTACAGATACCAAAATGTATATATGAGCGTTCCCAATGTCTCTTCTACCCAGGATTGTATCTGCATGTTTTATTGGAAGGCAACAAAATCATGACAATGCCCTGCTGTTGATAATATGTGGGGCTTGTCGGGCTTTGTCTACCCATAAAAGTGTTGTCACTATATTACTGAGTGCAACCCGTCTACTGTGCCTCAACATGCTAATTAGTGCATTCAGTTCAAGTTCCAGTTGCATTTAAAAGTTTACCTTTGTCAAACTGAAAACATTATACATGAATGAAAAGAAATATAACATAAATAAAATATGCATAAGACAACTGCCTCAGCCTTAAATGCTCAAAGGTGATAGGTCAATATATTTGCCTCTACAGGAGCGGTAATTTACAAATATTATAGATATATAGCAATAAACTCAGCTGTAAACAAGAATGTGGCCAGACACTGGTTTTCGGGGCTTTAGCCCTGGATGATATTTGCTCTGCCCTGAGTGTTTTTGGGGACTAATATTTGCCCAGCCATGAGTGTTTTTACACAGCTGGGATCATTTTAATTAAGCGCACACGGCCACAACTGGCTGCCACTTCGTTTCAGTCATCCTGGTTAGTATAAAACTAATCAGGAACAGCAACCCCCCAGTCTGAACCCCAGATTATGTTGATCCCTGGTGACATCTCTGGGTGTAAACAAGAAATCTGTATTCATTTTAGGGCTGTCAAATGATTATAACATTGTGTTGGGATTAATCAAATACTTTGCTCAAATATACATGTTTGGTTTTGCAATAAATTATGGCCCTACATAAAGATTTTTTCATTTTCAAAATCAGTGAGAACCATACTCATGGCTAACTAAAAACATTGATTTAAATAATTAGAAACTGCTAGGTTTTTAACCAACACACTGAACAAAATTATAAATGCAACTCTTTTGCTTTTGCCCGTATTCATCATGATCTGAACAGCAATTGCTCAGTTCTCATGACTATAACAATTAGTAAGTCAATCAATGGCTAATAAGCTGCTAAAATGGCGAGTGGCATAAGCCATATACACTGAACAAAATTATAAATGCAACACTTTTGTTTTGGCCTCCATTTATCATGAGCTGAACTCAAAGATCTAAGACTTTCTCTATGTACACAAAAGGCCTATTTCTTTCAAATATTGTTCACAAATCTGTCAAAATCTTTGTTAGTGAGCACTTTTCATTTGCCAAGATAATCCATACACCTCACAGGTGTGGCATATCAAGATGCTGATCAGACAGCATGATAATTGTGCCTTAGGCTAGCCACAATAAAAGGCCACTCGAAAATGTGCAGTTCTATACACAGCACAATGCCACAGATGTCGCAAGTTTTGAGGGAGTATGCAATTGGCATGCTGACTGCAGGAATGTCCACCAGAGCTGTTGCCCGTTAATTTAATTTGAATATACCATAAGACATCTCTAAAGGCAAACAAGCATTGGCGCAGCTAACTTATTACAAGAAGGTAACAATGGAATTACGATGGACAATGTAGACTACTAATTAGAATGTTGTAATGAATAATAACAAAGCAAGAAAAGAGAAGGCCAGATGCCACTCTTGCACTTGGGTGAAAATATTTTCTTGTCTTACTACAAATAAAAAATGATATATTTTGTAATTTTTTTGCTTTATACTAACACATAATTTTATTCATTCCCCGTAAATGCTCCCCACATTGCAGCTACAATTTAAACTTATTTTACTCTTACCTATCATCGACCAGGTTATTTGCAATAACATCCACGTCTGCTAAATTACCACTACACACAAAATCTTTTTTATGTCTTTTAATGCTACCAAATTATGTTGTTGCTCATGCATTTAACACATGTAAATGTACTTTGACTGAAAAGGTAAGAGGATTATAACATGTAAGCTTGTACTTAACTGCAGTGACACTGAAAACATCAAGAGAATCCTACTGGATATTCCATTTGGACCGAATTAAGAATTTGGTAGTAGCCATTTACTGTGCCTATGTCTGTAAATGTATATTGTGATACAAACGCAGCCCATCTACTGATCAGCATTGCACCAACTCTCCCAAAGAAAGACGTCAGATTGCGGAACCTTCCGCCAATGCTAAGCTGCCTCCTATCAGGATCTTGATTGGGGAAGTATAAAGTGAGCCCAGTCAAGCTGGCAGGGAAGAAAATTAAGAGAATGTGGAAGTGAAGAGAGTGAATAGGACACCCTCGAAGCTGCTCTGCCCCAACAATGCAGGACCATGGGAAAAAGGAGAGACAGGAGAGGAAACGCCATTGATAATACTACTGCCTGAGCCTATTCCTTCATTTCGAGATGCCTCCCCCGAGGACACGCTGCAGCCACCTCCAAAGGGCCGTTGCTCTTTTAGTTTTGATTCTCATTTCAGACCTGAGTTCAGGAATGAAACACACTCCAGTGCCCTGAACACCTACAATGGGTCAATTCCCTCTGTCTCTCCCAGATACAGTATGTCTCCTTTCTAATAATAATCACCACTACATATAGTATTAAAACCTTCATTTGGCCTACCTGATACTAATGATTACAGTCACATATATTTGTTTATAGTAAGTGTGTCCTATGTCTAGATATATGCCATAGGACACGAGTCAGAAAATTATATGTGGTAGAGCATTTGAGTGTGCAGAATCTTTTCTTTCATCTTAAGCACTTTAAGGCCTAGCACTACCACAAGGATGTGTATTTGCTCTCACTTGACCTGGAATATCAATGCCAAATCTAACCCACATGCTGAGGGATCTTCTTAACCGCCAATCTGTTACTCTATGCTAGCGGTAAACTGTATGCCCTGAAAACATATATCTTGGTAGTTGGACATAAAGCAATGTGGTGCCATTTTCTAGGATCAATAGGTCCGTTGCTTGCACAGATGGAAATGACAACAAGAAATCAGGCCAGCCTACTTCAGCTGGCCCGCAATTAAAAGTGATAACTTGTTGTGCTCACAGAACTTGAACCCAGGTCTCCCACATTAGAGGCTGTGTCTTTAACTACTACACCACAGTGCTATACATTCACCCATTGTTGGTAAAACCTCTCGACAGTAGATACGTTTGTCAGGCATTAACATCATGCCATCTTTGAATATATCGCTAGACATTAAACATTGTGATCAACTGGCTAAGTTTAAAATTGCATCACAAATAGCATCTATAAAATGTATAGCTTTCATACATTTGATAAAAAGCCAGTGGCTGTTTTAACAGCTTATTAACCAGCAAACTAGTATCTACTAACTTACTACTTGAAAAGTCAGAAGAATTGAGCAATTGCTAGCAAGACTGAAGATGAACTATACACTGCCAAAGCTATTTCATTTCATGGCACTAAAACGTAAGTTTTTCTTTCATTCATGAATGACATTGATACAATAACAATCAATATAGGTGATGATAACGGACTTTCTTGTGAGGTGCAAAAATGATAGAACGGATGAAACCCCTACTTTTTTACCCCCCAAAAGATTTTATCTAGCCTATATTAACCCAAAAAGCAAGCACAGACACAAACTTTGAAAATCCACCAGAAATAGTCGCAATAAAACTGTAAAAAGTTTTTTGTCTAGGCATACTATAACGTAGCTACTGAAGGTTGTCACCAGCAAAGTTTTTTTCTTTCCTCAACAAATCCTAGGGCATATTTTATTTTGACTGTGAAAACATTGAAATGAGGGACCTATTGTTTGCAGGTCCATGTCCCTAACCACTGCTCTATTTAACAAATGTCGGTCGCTCGGTCAGTCGTCAGTTAGTCAGTCAGTTGGTCAGTGCCTTCCCCTTTCTTGGCCGGCTTCAATTATGAGGTATGGCAAAAATCCAAAACAACATATTTGTAAATTATGTTGAAGTGTGATTTTACAAATAGCAAATGTGTACTGTTATCAGTATGTAGAAAGTTTGACAATGCCATGAAAACTAGCATAATTGGCTAAGTTTGCCAGCACTTTCGCTAAGCCACTAACTCAGTTATATCTTCTTAATTTAAAAAGAAAGGGATTGGTAGAACACGGCAACACAGACAGATGGATGCATTCCACCAAAACTAGCAAGTTACTGTTTATAAGTTGGTAGCTGTTAGGTAACATTATCAGTTTTCTTGAAGCTAGCTCTCTGCTGTTGCTCTAATGTCTAATTCAATAATGTAATGGCGGTGGAGTCCTGTGCTGCTGCTGCTGCTGTAAACAGCTTTTTGAATGCATAGCAGAAATTGAGAGATTTCCTTACTAAAGAGGCCTGGAAAGGTTGCTACTGTAGGAGTGAGATATGGTTCACAGGTAGCTGTTGTTGCACAAACAATGTAAGATAACCTTGCTGTGTACGTCTGACACATACTGAGTCTGGCTTTAACATTATACCCTAGTAATTGGTTTGAGAAAAAACCGAACACTGTCTACAATAGTGATTGCCATGGAACTGAACGATGAGACACTGACATGAGTATAACAGTTCATTTTTATGTAAAAAAAGTGTAACAGGTAGGTTACAATTGTTCCCGATTATGTGAATTTATTATTTGATGAACCAGATGATGTGCTGAATTAAAGATTACAAACAATGCCACCACTGTCAATAATGCCTGGCTGACTATCCAATGCCCATAGCAACAAAAATAAATTATTGAATGGAAAACCACATTGAAGATTGAAGGAATGACCAGCTGGCTTGGGTAGCAATCTTAGATTTGTGTCTGGACTAATCCTTTGTGAAAGGATGACCAAAGCTAAGCTGTGATAAAAAAATCTTCCCACTTTTGTGATATCCAAATGACAATTAAGGGCATGCTTCATCGCAGCGACTCCCAGCAAACTTGGAAGAGTCCATATCGAGATGTGTCCTCCGATGCACATCCGATGTCATTCTGGATCTTATCATGCTGCTCGGTCAACCAAAAAGTCTACAGGAGAACTCACTCCCTGGTCGTTTACCGTGATTGAGCTCATCTAAGCTGCCACAAGGAGTAGCTACAGCCAAATAAGGCTAGGCAGCCATATTCAAATACTAACCCCGAAAATGGGATGCTGCTGGACAGTTGCATTTCCCTCTGCATGAAGCCAGGGTAAAAATATTTGTGTCGAGAACAGTTAGCATTTGTCAATAAAATCCAGGAACTAACTTAAAAAAATACAATTGGATTGCAGGAAGGAAAGGTAATATTTTCCTATTCTGATCCAGTAAAACGAATTCATTCTTTTTTTCATTTTTATCAATTTATCTCCTGTTGTTCTAAGAACCTTTAAATAGATTTATTTGTGAGAAATGTACAGTGCATATAAAAGTCAACACACCCCTGTTAAAATGCCAGGTGTTTGTTATGTAAAAATTTGACAAAGATAAATCATGTCAATTCAATTGAAAAACAAAAATACTCACAATAACCTGGTTGCATAAGTGTGCACACCCTTAAACTTATACTTTTTTGAAACACCTTTTGATTTTAATACAGCACTCAGGCTTTTTGTGTAGGAGTCTATTAGCATGGCACATCTTGATGTGGCAATATTTGCACACTCTTCTTTGCAAAAGTTCTCCAAATCTGTCAGATTGTAAGGACATCTCCTGTGCACAGCCCTCACCAGATCACCCCACAGATGTTAAATTGGATTCAGGTCTGGTGAAGCCATGCTTTTGTGGATTTGGATGTGTGCTATAGGTCGTTGTCGTGCTGAAAGGTGAATTTCCTATTCATCTTCATCTTTCTAACGGATAACCTGAAGGTTTTGTGCCAAAATTGCCTGGTATTTGGAACTGTTCATAATTCTTTCCAGCTGCAGAAAAACAGCCCCAAAGCATGATGCTGCAACCACCATGCTTCACTGTGAGTATGGGGTTCTTTGGGTGATGTGCAGTGTTGTTTTTGCACTAAACATACCTTTTGGAATTATAGCTAACAAGTTCAACCTTGGTTTCATCAGACACATTTTCCCACCTGATTTTGGGAGACTTCATGTTTGTTTTCACAAACTTCAGCCAGACTTAGACGTTTTTCTTTGTAAAAAAAAGGCTTCTGTCTTGCCACCCTAACCCATAGCCCATTCATATGAAGTATATGAGAGATTGTTGTCACATGTAGCACACAGCCGGTATTTGCCAGAAATTCCTGCAGCTCCTTAAAGGTTGCTGTAGGCCTCTTGGAAGCCTCTTCAAAAAGTTTTTGTCTCGTCTTTTCATCAATTTGGAGGGACGTCCAGTTCATGATAATGTCTCTGTTTTGCTATATTTTCTCCACTTGATGATTACCTTCTTCACTGTGTTCCATGGTATACCTAAAGCTTTGGAAATTCTTTCGTACCCTTCTGACTGATATCTTTCAACAATGATATCCCTCTGATGCTTTGGAAGCTCTATGGGGACCTTGGCTTTTGCACTGAGATGCAACTAAAAAAAGATTAGGAAAATCCCACTAGAACAGCTGAACTTTATTTGAGATTAAACAGAGTCACTTTGAATGATGGCAGGTGTGATATGACTTCTATTTAACATGAGTTTGAATATGATTGGTTAATTCTGAACACAGGCACATCCCCAGTTATAAGAGGGTGTGCACACTTATGCAACCCGTTGATTGTAAGGTTTTTATTTTTCATTTTTCCGCCTCAAAGATTTCAGTTTGTTTATCAATTGAATGGTTCACATTATAGGTCACATTAAAAGTGGAAAAAGTTCTGACATGACTCATCTTTTACTCATTCTTTTACATCACAAAAACCTGGCATTCTTACAGGGGTGTTTAGACTTTTTATATCCACTGTATAATATAAAGAAAGCATGATTGAATGCACATTATAATGGTATTATGTCAATACACTTGAAATAACATCAGGAAAATATTTTGTTTGTCTGGAAAAAGTGCTCTCTACCAAGAACCATGACCCACACATAGACACCCACACACACACACACACACACACACACACACACACACACATCCAAAGCAATACATTAAACACAGAGTGAGCCATAATGCATACTTTTGTTCCACTTTCCCAGACTTGCAAGGGAATACAAAATGTCAGGCAGCATTTCAGTCAAGCAGCCAAATAATTACAGCTGCACTGGGAGTAGCAACGGTGTTACAAAACCAAAACAACAC